>JAHWFP010014792.1:0-12492 GCA_023313725.1 Lithobius niger | reverse complement strand
TGCTTTGGCTACCTCGAGACCAACGCGTGCCATCCTCAGGCCGCAGGATGCGTAGTCAACTGACCAGAAAATAGCTATAAGCGTCGCATGAGTTGTCATGACAAACAGACTGATTAATGGGCGTCAGGACGAGATGATAGGGACAGGCAACAATTAGCGCTTCTCCTCCCCCACCAACGGGTCGGCGAGTCACGACAGACTTCGTGCTTTATGCTACCGCGGCCATTGTAATGTTAATGTGGCAGAAGCGACGTCCGGCCAATTCTTGTTAGTTTCCGGCGACCTTGTTGGCCCGAATGCCAATACCATAGTCGAAAGCAATGAGGCACGGAGAGCTCGCGCTTGTGACGTAGTATGCTACAGGTGCATGCAGGGAAATGCTCCACCTGCTGACAAAGCTAATGGTCAACAGGTGAAAATAAATTGTAATTCGAATACGATAACAGACCTTTGGGGAGAATTGTTGTCTGATTGGCTGTTGCCTCCCTCCGGGCTTGCTCGAACTTGGCCAATATTGCTAGAAGCGACCAAACATTGTGAAGCGGTATAAACGTACTACATAAATTTGTTCTACCAAGAATTTGTAGACTACCCTCTATAAATTCTTGATTCTACATAGCCTAATGGGAAGGCAGGGACAGCGCCATCATGAACTAGGGGCGACGTTATGAACGATGGAGACGGCAGGGGGTTGGAGGTGGGGCCGACCGATTCCTCCCCCACCTTAAATTTCGATGGTCTAGAATTTGATGCACAGGTACCTAAATTTAAAATAACAGAAGAAACCGTAAGGTCCTGAATGTGAGGACAAAAATGTCCCTAAACACCAATAATCAAGGAAAAAGAAACGAAATACGGTTTCACCATCCTTTTCGAAAGTCCATTAAAAACAAAATGTTGCGCCTTTGACATGGGAGGGGGAGGGGGGGGGGTGTTCCCTAACCTACCTCCTCAAACTACAATTCGTCATCGTTCAACTGAGGATGGTTCAAAATGTTGTCCAAAATGTTGCGTTACCCCCCTCCCCCACTCCCCATTATTCAATAGACGGCTGCGGACGTGGAGAAAATTAACAGAAAAGAATTTGGGAAATGCGCGGGTAGGCCCACATCCTCCCCCCCCTACCCACCCCACTCCCTTCTCCCATTCAATTCCGAAGATCCTAGATTTCAGGGTAAAAGTATCTGTAAGTTCCTGAATCCCAGAAAAAAAAATTAAACGACCTTTTTTGCTTTAAAATGTGAAAAGCAAGATTTAAAAAAAGCTTTTGCTCTGATACCTTACGTCGTTTTGGAGAAAACTTTGCAAAATTGAGCAAGTTTTTATCATTCAACAACTTTCGATGGTATTAATAAGAAGAAAAAAAAACAAGCCCTTGACAGCAGAAGGGGAGGGAGTTATTCGGCAACATCGTCCACTCAACAAATCCGCGATACCCCATCCTGATTCTGAACAGTCCGTTAGCTACGTGCCTGATTCATCCGCTACGTAGAATACATAATTATAAGCCGATGCCACCGTCGGACGAACATCACTCCCAAGTCACCTCCAAGTCACGGGCACCGTTTTACAATTTGTTTTCGACCTGCAAATTAATCAATTTTGATACGTAGGCTGCAATGTTGGTAGTGCTCAGCCCAGTTATCGAAGATTACGGAATAAAAATTATTCAAAGCTCTTGCGCCTTTGGACACAGCCTTTGAAGAAATTGGTGCTCTGACCGGTAAGGAAATGGGACCCAGGTAAAGTCCTTGCCTGCCACACTTGCTGGCTGTCAGTGTAATGGTGACATCTGCACGACTTGTTCTGGTCTATTTTAAAGGGCAATTATATCCATTTTGACAAGCATGTTTGACTTTTGGATCACTTACACAATAACTAAACACAAGAATTGCGGTAAGAATACGTTACTTACGTCCGATATAACAATTTAATTACTGCATCACCAAAACACGACACGGAGATCGCCATTGTTTTTTCTGGAACGCTCAGAAATTATTGCCGACAGATGTCACTTTTGGAGCTGTATTGACTGTGAAGAGCTCAAGCGTCTGACGGCCTTAGCTTGCCGGCAGTGTAATGGCCAGCTAAGGCCGTCAAACGCTTGAGCTCCTCACAGTCAATACAGCTATCTCAATCGGCTGCGAGTCGAAATCGAAGAGATCCGTCTGTCGGCATTAATTTCTGCGCGTTCCAGCAAAACAATGGCGACCACCGTGTCGTGTTTTGGTGGTGCAGTAATTAAATTGTTATATCGGACGTACGTAACGTATTCTTACAGCGATTCTTGTGTTTAGTTTTTGTGTAAGTGATCCAAAAGTCAAACATGCATGTCAAAATGGATGTAATTGCCCTTTAAAGATTATTTTAGCCGCTGCCATCACCATAGGTTTCCCAGTCCGAAGTCATACGTGCCTGCAGATTTTCATTTAAAAAAAAATTGGGGGACAAGGTGGGGGGGGGGGACGGTTGGCAAAAAGGGCTAAGATGAACATTTTCAATGGAAGGTCAATAAAGATAAGCATTGTTTTACCGATCCCTGCATCATTTAGAGGTCTAAAAAACATGTGTGTCTTAGAAAAAAACTATAGCAATGGCCGAATGAAGAGAAATAAAACGCACTGAAACCAGAATGCTACGACGGGTGCTTGTTTTTATAGTATGGTTGCTGGCCCATATTTATCTTGTTACCTTGGAGTCAGTATCGCAAGCACGGATAGCCTTTAATGTTTTTTTTTTTAACAATTTGTTAATATTTTGCGTCATAACTTTATCTGCCAAAGGGCATTCAAAAAAGGGGGAGGGGTGGGCACGTACCCCAAAGAGTGTGCGCCCCTTGCTCTTAGTCAGGTGCGGGGGCCCCCCCGACCCCCGGCCTAATTAAACGTATTTCTCCTTATTACGATTCAAAAGTAAGCCCGTTCATCCATTTGTTGCTTCAAATGAAATTCAAAGAAAAAATAAATACTGCCCACAAAATTGTTGAGTGTCGTATAGCTTTTCCATAGCAGATACTTTTCGTTCCCCTCCACCTGTCATCCTCGACCTCGTCGTTTGGTAAATACTTAAGAGGCGTTTCGCAATGGATTAAACAAAAAATAACGGTAGAGCATAAAAGACAGGATGTATGGCACGAAGAAAAAAAATAAAGCTTTAAAATCAGTAAAACAAAAGAAAAGTTTGTAAAGCATGGTACTAAGAGAAATTTTAAGTGGGAGCCATTACTGCCATAATGACTGGCAGCAGTTCTTTTTCATATAAAAGTACAGCAATATTACTGCCAGCGGCACGGAAATATAAAAAGATACACAGTAAGTTTTCAGAAATATTTACTGTGAAAACACTGTTCAGGGCTGTAAACAGTTTAGCGGTTACTACATGTTTTTGCAGTGAAGAGGAGAACAGTTCAGTTGATATGGAGATAACGTTTGAATATGTTAGCATTCGTGGGAAACTAGAGCCGGAGCGAGAAATTATTTGGGGGGAGGGGGAGGTGCAACAATTTTACGCCCCTTCTACCCTCCATGAACTAACTACTACAATTTTGGTACAAATTTGTTGCTTTTAATGCTTTTAATAACTATCAGACTTAAAATTGTGAACAAGCGAAAAAGTGAACATTTTCAAGTGAAAAATTGAAAAAAAATTAAATGGAACAAGCTGTAAATTTATTACCATCAGATATAAAAGGAAACAATTAAAAAATACAGCCTAGTTTTAATTTTAAAAAAATCTGGAACCTTTCATGTCAGTAATATTAGAAATCAAATCAGAAAACAAAAACGAACTCGTTTTATGTTTAAAGTAAGGTTTAAATCGTACAAAAATACCATATGGGCAAAAGGACCAACCAAGTTTTCGATATACTAAGTTGATATCAGACTACCAAAAAGTACGATTTCATACTTTAACTCAATAAGTGTACATTATGTTACATCTTATTTTAAAACTGTTAAATCCGTACAATAAATTACGCGAGAATTAAAACTAGCACCCAAATTGTATGGTGTAAAAAGATTTTCCCTCCATTGTTGCCTTTTTCCTTTGGCTCCCCTCCCTTCACTTGTTGACAATATCAAAAAACGTTTTCTACAGAAGTTGCTTGGTTTGATAAGCCCTTTCAAAATGATGTATCACTCGACTCCCCCCCCCCTTCCCATTTAAAATTTCTGAGAAACGCCCCTTTGCCACTCTGACCCCCCTTCCGCCCTTGGGGCGACCCACAAAGTTGAACAGATTGGCGGTGGATTGTCCACATGCGATTTTGTCAGTCAATTTTTGATGGCCGTGTAACGGGTTTCGTGATACCCTGTAATTCGTTTCGTTTGTTGCCATTTTCGTTTCGCTGCGATGTAATTTTTAGAAGTGGATTTGACAACATGTCTTATAAAACAATAGGTCTTACAATACAATCAGATTTATACACCTACAAGCGTGTGTGTAGATAACATTTTTATTGTGCGCTTTTATCAAGTTTTAAATTTTAGTAATGTGCAGTTCATCATTGAAACAACTCGTTCTGTAGTGTCAAATTAAATTCAGAAACGTTGGTAAAGAATCAAGAACAACTCGTGATTAGGAACAACTCGTAATGTATTAACCATTTATTAATGATCGACTTGTACTAAAGATACTCCTAGATGACACTAAAGACTCTCATGTAACTTAAAGCACACCTTTGCGGCTGAAGTCACGCTTGAGGTATAGCTTCCCTTCAATCTCTGAGAGTCCTGCAGAACTATTTTGTTGGCCATACAGTGACATGCACAACAATGTGTGATTACTGTGAGAAACCGGTATAGATATAGCGCGTGGTCCTCGCGGCCTCTGTACCTCATAAAAGGTCGTATTGAAGGTCCCTTTCGCATAGACGCAGTAACACACGGTATCTACACAATTTCTCCTTAGACGTCCTGTTGAAAAGATCTGTGGATCTTTACAGCCAGTCTTGCTCACCCGAAGTCTGAATAAGCTTGTCTTGGGATTTGGAAACGGTTTACTCCCGGATTCTTGTTACTTAGACATAAATACAGCTTGGTTGTCATTCACTTACTTACAGCACAATTCAAGATGGAGTGGGCAGTGACTCGCACAGAACTTCCTGACGTCATACATTTTTTTATGCACTGGGTGTAAGAAGTTAAGTTCCTTAACTGTTCTTGTTTCGTTTAATTTAAAATTAGGAACTGGTTAATATTTACCGCACCGACAGAAAGTATTCACGAAAGGGTCTTCGGTGGACACAATCAGTGGCGGAACTTCAAAATAGGGACCCGGAGGCGGGAGCCCAGTGGAGGACCCCACTCCCCCCCCCCCCCATTAAAATAAATACAGTTTTTACCACACAAAGTTGAGAGCATAGTGGTAGCCCCTTTCAAGAAAGAAAAAATTCAGTTTTGGAGTCACATTAGCGGCTGCCCTAGCCCCTTCATAAAAAATGCAGTTTTTACCACACAAGTCAAGATTGGAGCGGCCCCCCCCCTCCCCCTTTTACATAAAAAAAATGAATTTTCGCCACACAGAATACAACTTTTACGGAACTACAGAGCAATAACTTAAAAGAAACAATAAGATTTTTTCTGAAAAATTTCACACAAAAATTAAATTGTGGCCGTGAGCGGGCCCTCAAGGTCGGTGGGCCCGGAGGCGGTTGCCTCCTCTGCCTCTTTGTAGTTACGCCACTGGACACAATCCAGAGTTCAGCTACGATACCGAAATTCAGTGAAGCCAAAAGTTCATGATTTGTAATCCTCTAAAAAAGGGCCTAACAACATATCAGATTGACGTGGTTGCAGTCACTCAACCTGTCTCGGCAGAGTCCAGTTGAAGAAAAAAATGACGTCATGAATTAATTATTTTAAAAGAAAAAATAGGAGTAAACAAAAACGAGCCTGCCTTAAACAACGATGAAGCAACAATTCAAGACACGGCAGCTTACAATGGCCAATGGGCCTGAACAATGTCAGAACGTCTTGCAATGGATATCGGCCCAATTGTAAAAGAATCAGAATAGTGTTTATTGGCCATGTTGCTGGTACCTGCATTGTTGCTGTTTAGTTTTTAAGTAGTTAGTAGTTTAGTTTAGTATTGAGCTGATGATGTACTGGGTCGTATTGCTCACAATAGATAAACCTAAATCCAGGCCATGCGCCACCCTAAAATGGTTAAGTGCAAAACAAAACAATTTCAAATCAATTTCATGTTGAACCACAAAACCGCTCTCATGCACGATTATAAAAACCAGTCAAGAGGCAACAATACTACTTTCGGTAGGTGATGTAATTGTTGTCGTGAAGGGAATTGTTGTTAATTCATTAGCAAACTGTCAAGCAGCATTGGGCTGGATTGATACTTGGGTGGGTGACCGCCTGGGAATCTGGCTGTTGCAGACCTAGGGCCTTAGGGCTTCGGGCAGATGACCAGGAGATGGTTAACGCTCGTTAAACCCTTAGAACCCCTTTGCAAACTATTGACATTGGTTTTAGTAAGAAAAAGAAAAAAAACCATGTTAAATGCTACATTGAAAATGCAGTTTTTGGTTAAGAAGTCTTGGGAATTCTTCCCGGCAATGGAGGAACTGAGAATGGTGAGGAATTACCATGGAAAATTCCTCCACAATTACGGCCTCTGTATGTTACATGATTGACATAGCTGCAACACAAATACCACGACGAGTCAACACCAAATGCTGAGGACGATCATTTCAACAGATCAATGAAGCATGAATTTTTCCAACTAAATTGTCCTTTTCGTTGTCAAGTCATGCTGGAGGGCTACGAGACCGCCATAGGTGATGTCAGTCGGCGTGCGCCCTCTAACGAAAGAGAGAGCCACTAGCCCTTCAACAACAACACAGGATTTCGAGAACGCTACAGATTGAGTCGGAATGCCTGCAATCACCTAATAATGATTTTTTTCTGAACATGGCGGTGATGAATACGCGTTTTTCTCTTTATCCTGTCTTTGGTTACGTTCTGTCACACCTTTATTTCCTTCCATCACTGGTGGCGAATTTCAAAGCGGGCTTTTGCACTGTAATGTTGGCAGAGCTCCAGTTAATTCATACATTTCTTTTTTTCTTCTCCATAAAATGTGTTATTTTTTCTTAAACTTTAATGTTGACGTCAGGCCCGACAAATTCGTTCTTCCATAAAATGGCCGATCTGTTATCGTTTGCTCAAGCATCTTTGTTTTTAAGTTTTATTGCCTTGAAGACAAATTGCGTTTGCCTTTACATTCAGCAAATTTCACTTGCTACATTTCTGAACTGGAAAAGTGCATTTATGATTCGTGTCGTGATGTTGTGAAGTGGGAAGTGGTCAGGAATAGACGGCAATGTCATTTTGAATCAGGATCTTGAATCAGGACAGAAGACATGATGGCAGTGGCTTTAAGCTTGTATCAGCCCTATTCCAGAAATCTGCTCAATGAGGGCAAATGTGAGTACACAAATCTTGGGTAAGGGTCAACAATACAACCACAAAAGCGAATGTGAGTGTCCCGACATCTGTGGGTATTTCTGTAGTCGCGCTTTGACCCTTATAACATTCACCTTTAACCCCACTCGCACTTGAGTGGATTTCTGGAAAATGGCTGCAAGTCAGCACTTGAGCTTCGGGTGTTTTCCGTCATGGAGTAGGCAGTCGGTGGTATTCGCAACCAATACTTCAATTTTTCTTTTACGTCTAATTTTTTTCAAGTCACTTTTATTCAAGCCGAGCAACGAAACAACTTCTGAGTGACCCATGAAATAAGCCCCTAAACTGATAGGACTTGTTTCTTGTGGAAGACCTCGCTTGCGTCACGCTTGCTGTGATGAATATCACAAAACCGACGTGGGACTATATTCCGTGTATGGGTTAAGTGCTTTTGTGGAAATTTTTCCACGTGGGACTAACTAACCTACATTTCCAACTTTATCCGTAGGTTCTTCCTCTGTAGAGACAAAAACATGTTTAACGCATGCGGTTTGTGACTCTTATTCTGCTCCCTCCCCATCCCAGAAGGGGCGAGAAGGGCATAATCCAGAATTTTGTTAATGCGGGGGTGGGGTGGGAGAGAGCTCTGTACCAAAATTTTCTTTTTAAAGCATAATTTTTTGCGCTTATGTAAAAAAATGACCCTTCGTACTTTTTTTCCAATAATAAAAACAGTACTTCTTCCTTCTTTTTCCTTGATTAAATTACGTAGAGAGAATTCGACTCCTAAGAAAATATATTTTTTTTGTATATAGAAAGGAGGATGTGTTTGCATCATTCATGCTATAAAGCATCCTCCCCTTCCCCATGCCACATTGATCATGACGGAAACAGTATCGAACCCACATGAAAACCCGTAGAAAAAGCGTTATTACAGATGTAAAAATGATGTTATAACATTGATGGCTAAGAACGGACAGGCGCCAGTCCAACTCCGAACTCACATTAGGGAGGATGGTTTCACTGTGTGGCTTCAGCAGGTTTCTCCAACTAGCTTCGTACATAATAGTAATTTTATTTTGCGTATCTATTCGCTTACCTTTATCAAGTATTTCCTCAGCCACGGACGTCGAAAAGGCTAAAAATTGGAAGAGTTTAACCACAGAGCCGACTTATTACATTTGCTGATTTGTTTAATCAAACGACTTATTGAATTTGATAAAACTAGTTGTCCCCGGCATAACATACGTCGGTTTAGCTGATTCCCGCAACGTTAACCAAATAATTTACTGGGGAGCATGTAATGAAAGCCAGAGAACCCTCTTCCTTTCGAGCCCCCATCTCACCCCTCCCTTAGTGTGGTCAGATACACACCCTGGTACACTCTGTCCCCTCCCGCGTTCCCTGGGCTCCCTTCCTGCATATTCTCCCATTGTGTGGTTTGAATCCCTTCCCCAACCCCTGCTCCTCCTTCCCTGGAATCCCTTATGTTTTTTTTCTTAAGGAAGTAAATAACTTGTTCAGTGGAGGGCAACACAGTGTGGCTGAATTACCCTTTTCTCCGTTTTGATACCAAGCGCGACAAGCCTGCCATAACGATTGTGCATGCAGTTATTGTTACTCAAGCACCTTTGAAACTTTTCAACTCGGTTCTAATAGGTCAGCATTATTGAAGCAATATTGTGTTTGTTTCTAACTGTTACAGCGTATATTCGTTTTCATTGTCGACCGCTCGCCCTTTTTCTTTACTTTATTGAATTACTTGAGACTAAAGACCTGAAAGTCAAGAGCTTACTTTCTTTGCTACCGTGCCAAGAATGAACCCGCTCGCCCTCTTGCTGATTGTTCCAAGGTACAGCTGATTGTTCTCGGCACTAATATCCAGCATTATTGAAGCTTCGTTTGTTTAATCATCATCCCGCAAGTGGAAACACCGGTTCTCGTCAGATCCCCGAAGTTAAGCAGCATTGGGCTGGACTGATACTTGGGTGGGTGACCACCTGGGAATCTGGCTGTTGCAGACATAGGGCTTCGGGCAGATGACCAGGAGTGGTTAACGCTCGTTAAACCCTTTAAACCCTTTAACCTCAAGTGGAGTGGTTAACGCTCGTTAAACCCTTTGAACCCTTTGAACGTCAAGTCTGCAATGTTTAAGTGCACGCACCACTTGTGTAGTGAGATTTTGTGGAATCTGTAAGGACTTAGATTGTATGATGTATGTTGTGGGGAGCGTATGACTGCGGGTCCGGGCTCCCCGAAATAAATTCTAATTCCTCAAGTCTGCTCAAATAGCCAAATACATATAGAGATTTGCCGACTTCTGCACAAACCTACTTCGTATACACCCAATTATTTACATGTTGTATCTTATTTTCCCTCGGGGGGGGGGGGGGGGGGGCCCGTTCCGTTGTAGTTGTAACACCGTCCACTAGAAAGAAACCTTTCGTCCGTGTAGTACGCGCAATAATCCCATCTGGGTAAGATTCTTCAGTTGAACTGCACGGTCAAAGCCATTCTACTGAAATCTATAGTTAGGCTACTGGCAAACTGACTTTTGAACTGAATCATTTTGGAAATGCGACGTGGGCGTGAAATTCAAGTTTTTTTGTTAGTTTTTTTACTGGTAAAAAAAAAAAAATAGTCAGTCATTTTACTGATTAACCAAAATATTGCAATAATTTCACTTACAAGGAAGCACCCAAATTTGTTTCGCTTTACGTTCTGCTCTCACTAACTGGAATATTGATATCACACGGAAATTGCATTTAACCTCCGAAAATGGAATACAGGCGTGGTGTTCATACTACGAAACTGACAAACATAAAATGGAGAAAGTTCATAGAATGGTTACTCGTCAGTGCAAACATTTAAAGCAACTCCTTAAGAAGATCGGCTTAACCATTTGGAGCTTTCTACTACGCTGGAACGTCGAATAGGAGATCTTATTTTAACATGCCAAATCTTAAATAAATCCATTGATCTGCCCAGTAAAACCTTTTTGAACTCTCCAATGTCGGTTTTACTCGTGGTCACACAAAGAAGCTCAAGAAGCCAGCTTTCAGAACTAACATTGGCAAATCATGTTTTACTGTGCGTTCCATCAGTGGATGAGTCTACGTAAATTCTACAACGATCAGCAACTGGAAGAGTCGTTATGACAAACTCTAATCCCTACATTGATGTTTAAAAGCGTGTGCTTTTTGTCGGTTTGTGTTATACCCCTTCTCCCTCCTTCCCCTACATCCACTTGTAAAGTCGTCTCTACCTCAGCAAACAAAACTTACACCAATGATTTGTCACCAAATCACTCAACATATTGATTGTTGTTGTCGTGAGTCTCTTTAGGCTGCGTTTAGCCAACGACTCGCCTTTGCATTCTCACATCTCAAATTCCAACATGGCGATGGTTTTAGCTTTGTCGACTCGCAACGACAACCGTCAATAATGTGAGCTCAGCGACTAGGAAAATTGTTTCGACAGGAGGAATTCTTTATCTTATTGTCCTGGATTGTAAGACTGCAAGCATTTACTCAAACGATGTCGGATTTAGCTAATCCAAGTGGCGTTATTACCACGGCAACTACGGTTTGCCATGGCGATTAAATGCTAGCTGCGAGAATGTAAAGGCGAGTTGTTGCGTACATGTGCATATTCACCATAATTTTTGGCCGTGGTATATAAGCTAATAGTAAGCCCAAAGTGTCTTGCCATGGAAAGCCTTGCTAGTCTTTTTTTTTTTTTATATTGCGTCCATGTGATGTTCTGCTTACTTAATTGGCTAATTCTATCGCAGGCGTTTTCTCTCCCAGGTTTTTTTTCTTGCGTTGCCTTATTTTGATAGACCGTTTTTGTGCCTTTAATTTTGTACGTGCCTGAAAACAACACTGCATGAGACCTTTACGATTTAAACGCTTTTGGAAGATGAGTACATTTTGAAAGTAAGTTAAATGCTTGCTAGGTGACATCATTTCCCTAATATGCCTCGATGGTAACAATCAGCTTGCTCTAAGTGCAATATACTATTAAGATTTGTGGTTTGGTTGGTTGTGACCAATAGTAAAGCTTAGATCTGTATAATTACTGAGGCAGAAAGGGCCCGGTGTGGTCCTTTCAGTGTAAGTCGAGTATGGTGGTCGTGTTGCGAAAAAAAACGACAACTAAAAATAAAATTTTGAAAAGTGTGAGAAAACAACCACTACACAATATTAGTGTTCTTCTTTTTGCAATTAAAAAGTCATTAGGAGTTAATAATTTGTTTTCTACATTACGAAACGCCATGAAGAGATCTATACACAGGAACTCTTCGGAAATATTGTTCGCAGACCGAATAACGTATATCGTTGCACCAGAATGAGTAGGTCTATAAGTGAAGCAGAAGCAAGAAATACTCTAGTTCGGAGATCTTGTTTTTGCAAAGCCTTTGACGACTTCCGGTCACATCTTTTTCTTACAGGAAGCCTCTCTTCCACTGTCCGGCCACTTCCGGTGTATATGTATTCCCACGCAATGCTCAATCGGGCGGAAACTCGATTCGGGTCATCGTTCGTATCAAAGCGCTATTAACGCTCAATTAAACAACGACGCCTGCGCAGCCAACAATAGGCCACGCCTATTATTGTGCACGCGTTCTGCCCCAAGAAATCCAGCATCAATAACATTATTAATAACAACAATAAAATGCGTCATTTCCGAACTGAGATGGAGTCTCGTCACGCGCATATGACGCACACTCATAGTACAGAATGAGTAGCCATTGTCAAAGTAGGGACTAATGAATAAAGGGCGCTTAGCTACAACAAAGACTTGATAATGATGGTTGCATGAGAATTAGGATAAATCATTTGCGAGAAATAAAATTGATTTGAGAAAAGCATTCGTTGGATGGTTGATGGTAGACTGACTATTTTGAAGGTCATTCCTCAATCCAATCCCGTATTAATGTATTCTATTCAACAAAGATGTTCAGGTATTGGCCTTCTGAACGCACTCTACTGTAAATGTAGGGATGAGCTGTTTAGGTGCGTGTTTTTTTTTTTTACAGACAAGGAAATTTTAACTGAAAAAAACAGGAGAC
>JAHWFP010014791.1:6043-37591 GCA_023313725.1 Lithobius niger | reverse complement strand
TGCTGGGATAAAAAGTTTTCCGTGATAGGCAACGGGATTGGATCCGCTTTCTTCATCTCCATCAACTCCGGGAACCATGGCGCCGCTGGCCACCAGGGGGCTACCAGGATGAATTTGCCTTTGGCCGCTCTCAACTTGTTGATCACTTTCAGCAGAAGTTTGAACGGCGGGAAAAGGTATGCATTCAGTCCTTCCCAGCTGATTGACAGCGCGTCCGTCGCCCAGGCCATCGCATCCGGGAAAGGGGACACAAAACACGGGAGCTGAGTGTTGTAATGAGTCGCAAACAGGTCCACCGACAGGGTTCCCCACTGGAGAAACAGGGCCTTGCAAACCTGTGGGTCCAACATCCATTCCGTAGTCGGCACAAGCGAACCCCGAGACAACTCGTCTGCCCATACGTTGAGACTTCCCGCTATGTGGCGAGGAACCGGCGTGATTTCGTACTGCAGGCAGATCTCGAACAGGATGGAGGCTTCTTCCATGAGAGACTTCGAATGGGTGCCGCCACCTTTCTTCACATACGCTACAGCCGTGGCATTGTCGCACATGATGCCCACTGCCTGACCCTTCAGCCACAGTTTCCAGGCAAGGAGCGCCTTCCAGACCGCTCTGAGCTCCAGGACGTTGATATGCAGGACCTTCTCCTCTTCGCCCCAAATGCCTAACACAGTTTCCCCGGCAAGGTGAGCACCCCAACCTGACAGGGAGGCGTCCGAAAACAGGAGTAGCTCTGGAATGGGCTCGTGAATGGGCACTCCGACTTGAAGGTTTCCCTTCAACGTCCACCACGACAAGCTCTCCCTCGGGAGGTCCTGGAGAGGAATGATGTCCTTCCAACTGTTCCGTGGTTGCCACGCCGTCTTCCGAAACCAGTGAATCGGCTTCACACGCCAGTGGCCGAAGGGTACAAGTCTGGCGTTGGAGTCCAATGAGTGATGCTAACTCTTTCGCCGTCGCCGTGGTCCTCCTGACGAAAGCTTTCACCGACGTCTTCGTCTTCACAAACCTTTCCAGCGTGGGTCTGACCAACATTGGGACGGTGTCGAACTCCGCACCCAGGAACACAAAGCAGGAGCCTGGAACAGGCCTTGACTTCTTGAGGTTTATACCAAGACCCAAATGTGAAAACAGGGAGCTGCACATTTCCCACTGCTGTGTCAGAAGAAAACGGTCCTTGTTCCGAACCAGCCAATCGTCCAAGTAAGCATGAGCTTTGATGTGATGTAGGTGCAGATATGCAAGGACTGGTTTCAGCATCCGCGTGAACACGTATGGAGCCGTTGCTAAGCCGAAAGGAAGAGATTTCCATTGGAACGATTTCCCCCCTGCTACTAGGCGGAACAGGTGTCGTATCGAAGGATTGAGGGGAACGTGCAGATACGCATCCTCGAGATCGATAGAAATGGTAAACTCTTTGTGCTGGAGTGAGTCTCGAATCGATTCGATCGATTCCATCTGGAAATGTTCCTTTACAAGATGTTGATTGAGTTTCCGAAGGTTGAAAATAACTCTGGATCCTCCTCCCTTCTTCGGAATCACCCTTGCTGGACTCCAGAATCCTGGTCCGGGAGGTGCTTCTTCTACTGCCCCCTTCACGACTAGTAAGTTGATTTCCTCGATGAGTTCTGGGATTTCGGAACGTTTTACCAGCCAGTCTGGCGGGCAGTCTGTAGTTACAAGCCTGGTGACGAATGGCGGTGTATATCCATCCTCCAGGGTCTGGATGACGAAGGGGTCCAACACAATCTTCTTCCAATGTCCAAGATGTCTGGCAATCCTTCCACCCACCTGACGGTGAATGTCCACCCACCTGACGGTGAATGGGGTGGGGGGGGGGGGGGCGCCCTGACCATGGCCAGTCACTGACGCGGTGGTCTTTTACCTCTTCCCCGGAAAGATCCTCGGCCACGCTGGTACCTCCTGGTCCTTTCCCGCGTGACGAGGAGGTGGGATGGTCACGAAAGGGCGAACGTTCCCTCGACTTGTCAATAGGCTTCTTGCCGCTGCTCTTTCCTCCGTATGGCTCATTCCAATGTCCGGACGCTGGGTGTTGGATCTTTGCATACCCCGTCTTGCTTCGAGAGCTTCCATGGTTCGTGCTGACCGAGGTTTGGACGGGTCGCACCTTTTCTTTGAGTTCTGGAGCTAACACCAGTAACTGCCCATTAAACAAGTCTCCTGAACCATGAACTGGCAAACGTCTCAACTTGCCCACTACATCCGCCGGGATCCCTGTCGCAGATTCGAGGAGGGCGTCCCGACGCCGAAAAGCATTGTTCATGAGTAGACGGCATTGCCAATTTAAACTATCTTTGTGGAATGATGACGCTCGTTTAAGAAGATGCATACACTCCCTGATTGTTTTATTTTCCCTGAGCTCCGGGTTGACAAGAGCCATCGCCTTCAAAGCTGCAGTTGACGATGAGTAAATGAGCTCTGCTTGAGAGCTTGCCCTCATGCTGGCTCTCAACATGACATCGTCCTCTTCAAATTGTTGAGTGGGAGTTTTAATGAACGAGGGGTTCTTGAGCACCGAATCCAACTCAATGTTACACAGTTCAGTTACATATTCGGCCTCCTTGTAGGTTCGAAATCTCTTCTTATTTGGGGCACCTTTTCCTACAGATTTGAAGAACATATGTGTCTTCTTTGGGTCATGCGGTGGCAGAGGTTTAGAACCTGACACAGGCAGCTCGTTCTTCCTAGTTAGCGACTCTGTGATTAGTAGTTGTCAACATTACTGCAGATTGTGGCAGATGGGAGGGGCGCTGCTTATAACAACCCTCATTTGCCAACGTATCCATGGGTGGGTCCTCCGTATCCTCCACTGGAGGAGGCCCCTCCTTGAAAAAACGAGTGTGTCTCAAATGCTTGAGCGCCATCTCTGTAAATTCCGCCCAAGGGACATATCCTGGCCCTTCATTGAACGGGTCATCAGTGTTGTCCCCTTCAGATTCATCTCCACTCTCCGAAGCTCCGTTACCGTCCTCTTCTCCAGTTTTCCTCCTTTTAGACGACCCCTTGTCGTCACTTGAAGCCACAATCCCTCTTCTCTTCCTCGAGTCGTTTCCAACTCCAGAACCACCTTGGGCGGGACCTTCCAATCTTGAAATCAACTGATGAGCATCCTCCGGAAGCGCTGCCATCGAACACTGTGCCACTGATGACTGTCTTCCTAGCGGCGACATGTGACGACTGCCTGGCGACACACGACGACCGGGCGGCGACACGTGGTTATTAGGTGAGGAATGGGTGGCGACTCGCCGGCGACGGGCTGGCGACACGCGGCTGCTAGGTGACGACTGGGCGGCGACAGGACGGCTATTCTCCTCCCGCAGTGGCGACATGCGGCGACTTGACGCCGGTCGTGTTTGACGCCATAAACGAACTCATTATGTGTAGTAGTTTCGTAAATTTGTCCTCACTGGACTTTATTATTCCTATAGATTTGAATGATTTTTCCTCATACGAACCGCTATTCCCCACACCGGGAGCGGCCATTTGAGTACCATCATTTCCTGACCTGCGACTGGACGGCCGAGATGATTTTCCTGTCTTTGCAGAACTCTTCACTAGGTCACTACGACCCCCAGACTTGGATCTAGACTCGGACTTAACGTCATTCACGACACGTGGCGACTGCATAACGGATGAAGATTCAATGTCCGTCACAACAGAGACATCGGCTCCTAAATTATCCCTGGTTTTTTCTTCCTCTCTAGGCAAGAATGGTTGCAACATGTGAAGCATATCTGCCATAAGGACGCCGAACTTCTTCTCCATTCCCGACACTGCCGAATCCACCTTGTCCGTAATTCGTTGCTCCAAACGAGTTGCTTTCGCATCAAAAATTACGTTGGCTGTGGTCTGCAGCGACGCCAGCAGCTCTTCATTTGAGAACGGTGCCTGTCCTACTCCACCATCAATCAACTTCGCCTCATCTGACACCACCACACTTTCATGAATCTCAGCAAAGTCGTTTCCGTTAGTCGACGCCATCTTGTTTTCTCCCTCTTGTTGACAAACTGCTGTCGTTCCTTCATCAACCAAAACTGCCGTCGCTGCTCTGGCCCTTTGATCCGCCTTCTGGTCCGACTTCTTCCACGAGTGCAGAATGTCTTTCACTGTTGAACGATGATGTAAATCGCACAGTTCACAAACTTTGGTGACAAAATTACAGGGCCTGCAATCCATTCACGGCAAAGAGGGTGAAAATCCCTGGACTGTTTCTTGCAATTACACGCATCAAACTTCTTCGAATTAAGTCTCTCACGCAACAATTCTTTAGATTCTTCGACCGTGGTCATTTTTCTGTCCAGAAAAGTTGATAACTCTGCTTCCCAACTCGAAAACAAAGGCAGCGATGCCAAACACGTCCTTCCCTAACAACGTGCTCAAAATGTGATGATGGGACCAAACAAGATGGCGGCCTTGTAGTGAGGAGTAGCAGCGCCCCTGGCGGGAGAGGAGAGAAAGTTTGGATTGAAGCTAGAAAAGGGAGTTTTTTAGTTGATAATTGAGCAGTGATAGCGTAAAATGATGATTTTAAGCATAATTACTGAAGTAAGTATTTGCAGGTAGTAAGAAATGTTAACTAGCTGTTCAGACTCGTAAAGGTGTAAAGCTCGTGAGGTGTAGGCTAGCTTTAATTGCAACCACACAACATAACTGTGTCTCAAGCAAAAAAGGAGAAAAAAATGCTAATCCCGTGGCCTAATTTAACACTACATATCGCTACAAATGAAGCTGACTTTCAGGATAGCTAATGCTTTAGCTGGAGCCTAGTTTTTTTTATTTTGGGGAAAAAATGCCTAAGAAAGGTCCTTAAATTATAAAATAATGTAAGAAAGCTTGGTCACCAAGGCATTTTAATAAATTTTAAAAAATTCCCAAGAAGCAAACAAAGGTCCCCCCCCCCATGGCCTTAGGTCTGCTTTTGATTACCGTACCAAAATAAAATAATTTTTTGCCTAATGTTTTACTTATTACAGGGAAAGCATGTCATCCTTAAAAATAAGATGCAAATTTTGAAGTTAAATTTGATCATGTCATTTATTCTGAACATTTTTTTTTACTGTAGGCTCTCGAGAAACACTGTAGGGTCGATGGTGGGTACACAGGAATAAAAAACGTGTACCAGTTGGATTCAGCCAAAGATGACGTCCAGCAGAGCTTCTTTTTAGCCGAGACACTGAAGTATTTGTACCTTCTATTTTCGGATGACGACCTTTTACCACTGGACAAGTGGGTATTGAATACTGAAGCCCATCCACTGCCCATCAAGGGGGCCAATCCTGCTTACAAGCCATTACCACAGGCGCAGAGAGGCGGCGGCGTCTAGAGGTTCTTGCCGTTGTCAAATCAACCTGTTAACTGATTTAAGAGGATACCCGGACGAACACTTACCTTGCAAAATAAAATGCAAAATTGAGCGTATGTTGTGTAGGCGATTGAATTTGTGGTGAACAGCAGCCGTTGCAAGATTACGTAGAAAATATTTATTGACCTATGTGCGGATAAGGTTTGACATAACGGCTGGTGCTCCTTTTGGTTTCAGTCTGATAGTGATTGTGAGTGCAAGTAATCATGCTGTGACAGCCTCGCTAATGAGAGTATTGTCAATTAAAACTTTTCACCGTTAGCGTGAAGAAGTATTGGTTACTTCTTCAAATTGAACTAAGATAGAATGCAGTCACATGAGTGTTTTGTGCGTGTTTGTGGCTACGTTGACGGGACTGGTGGACCAATAAGAAGTTAGGAGGGGAAAACGGAAACTACCTGCACCGAGTCTTTGGTGTACGCTTTTAAAGTGGCGCCGAGAATACTACGGCACCCTGATGCTGGTCATCTTCGAATCAATTATGGATGGACTATTTTTTGTGGTTGCGAATAAAGCAAAAAGTTTATTGGTTGGTGGCTTAGTTTCTTAATTGCTGATCCACAAATGCCAAAACAGTAATTGATAAGATCGGCTCGACAGAAACTCATTTTGGGCCCATAAGTAGTTTGCAAGAATTTGTTACGACAAACTCTCGTTTGTTTATACAATAATTTGTTGAATGACTCGGTACCTATTTAGTGAGTTTACAAGTAAGATTTTGTGTGTTGGTCATTTTTATTCAGTTGAGTGGAAACCTATCTTAATTTTCAACAAACTCTCGTTTTGTGCATCTATTGTCAAACAATAGGGCATTTTCGAAAACTCACGGGCTTTTTTCTTCCACTCAACGGTGTAAACTGTCTCTGCAAAGGCTTTGTGTGAAGATAAAAAATGGCTTTCACTTTTTACCCAATCTGATTTTGATGGGTTTTTTTTTTCTTCAATACGCCACATTCGTTTAGGCTGGCATTCCATGATTTGAGTTACCTGTTTTAAACACACAAAAAAAGTTGGAACAAACAGTGATGTAGCTTAATATGGTAGCCAGACAGGCTGCACGCATTGTTCAGAAAAACTACTACAGTATGCCAACAATGAACGGAAAACTTGTCCACTTAAATGTTCGGTGGATAAAGGATGGTGTTCACCTTCATCAGAAGTTACAGCACCAAACGAAGGTGGACACCGTCCTTTATCCACCGAAAATTTAAGTGGACAAGTTTGCTGTTCAATTGTTGTGGCATAGTGTAGTAAGTTTTTCTGAACAATGTCGTTAAAACGCCGCAGTAAATCCCAACACCGATTACTGGTTTTCTCTGCTGCATACGTTCAGATAAATTAACCAATTTGAGTAACTGGCCAATTTAGACTTTCAAGTTTCAAACCTTTACTTCTACTCAGAGATGTACGTAATTCCAATTTCCAGAAAGTGTCACACAAATGACATTTTATTGGCGGAAGTAACACAACAATGTTGCAATTTTTAAGGTAAAAGCTCGTCGAGTTTCTTCTAACAAACGACTAGTATGGAGTTTTGTTTTGTTTTCAATTGTATGGCACACCACAATTTCTGAATAACATATAAAGAGAAGTGTGCCTTAGGTGTGAATTTATATAACGTTGACTTGCTAAAAGCCAAATAGGAAGTAATTTTTCAATTTTTACTAATTTCCAGCCAGACCAACTACAAAAACAACCGGTCAAGGAGCCTAATCCCTTCAAATCATGATTCCGAAGTAGTACGTAGTACATGTTTAGAAATTAAATTTAGTTACAATTCTGCAACTAAATAATAGAAAAGAATTTGAATGAAGTGTATTTGCTTACTAAGCATTGTAGGCTACAATGATGCAAATGGCTGTAAAAATTAGGGAGTTAATATCTTCCACTTGGTATTCACCTGTCTGCTCTGCAACACTGCATTGGACAGTTGCATCTTAACGGTTGTATTGGACACGAGAAACCTTTCGCCTTTGATATTACTCTGATCCCATTGCTGCTGGCCACGTGGGTATAAAGTGAATGTAAGTGAACTTGCACTTAACACAGAGTTTGCCGAGAGAGACTGAATTTTGCATCAACATTGCACAACTGCAAAACATTAGGTGCAGTGGACATTGTTGGTTATCAATCATAACTTCATTACATCATCACACAGTTTTGTCGGTACTATTCATGCACCCTAAAATAGCAATATGTATTCTTAAAGCTGCAGTTTCTGATAAAACAATAATGCTGCAAAGTAAAACTATGGAGAAGTGGAGGGCTTGTTCTTTTACAGAAAATCCGTGTTTCAGGCCAACCTGGAAACTCGGATAGGATGTTAAAATGAAGGGTGGCTTCTCCTAAGCAAGTTGTACAAGGCCTTGCATGTAAACAGTTGCATCTTTTCTACCATCTTACGATACTGTCCCCACCTGAGACGTAAGTCTGTGACTTAAAACACAAGTGTGTAGCCAGTAAGGTTTTCAAAATAGGATACAGGATTCAAACTTGTAACTAACTCTTCAATTTTGGTTCCTTTTTCATATTTTCTTTTCTTAGAATTGAAACGTTTCCTGTAATTATTTCGGAGCACGTTTGTAATGAACGATTTTTTATATAAAAAAAAAACCCACATTTAATAACTAATAATTTCTTTATTTTTACATGGTTTATACGACCTTCTTACATCCTTAAGGAATCTTAATCCGCTAAAATGGTTATCTAGTAAAACGGAAGTAAAGGGTTGGAACTTGAGGTTGTCTTCTCAGTTACACTGGTCTTATCAGTGATCAATCTGATTTGGGCGAGGTTTGTACTGTAAAATACTGTTCTGTCAGAAATGCTTGTGTAACAGTTTTGGAAAAAAAAATATTCTGTTATACATTCCAGACAAGTTTCTGTGATGCAAAGCACGTCGGCCATACGACATCGTTGTTGAAAGTTTACGGCGTAACTGCACGGTGTTAAGGGCGGGCAGACGAAGTTGATAAATGTAATAATTGTCCGACGGCGGTGGAAAACAATTGTTTATAATTTCAAATCGCCACTGTGTGGTGAGGTTTGAGCAATACTTTAATTGTAATTTTTAATTTTTTTTTCAGTTTGCGGCTTTCAGTAGTTAGAGATATCAAGAATTATTGCGATGAAAGGATTTACATTGTAAAACAGATGTCTTGATGTTGTGTTAATTATGAATGGCTTAATTTTTTTATGGTGAATAACAGCTCCTGCACAGTAATGCACACATCCAAACAGGTCTTGTGTGCGGTGGATTGCAGTATAGGTACTGCCTACCCTACGAAGCTAATAAGTTTTAGATTTATTCCATTTTCAGTACCCATTCTGTTTTAGATCTGGCTGTACTCCAAACCCATTTCAGATCCAAGTTTAGTTCGTTTCCACTTTACGTGTAAACAAAACTAAAACACTGCTGCCATGCATACAAGACCTGTTGTCTGCAGACGATGTCTCCTGCATGTTCAATCTAGCGTGTACAGATTCACAACGTTGCTGGTATTGTTGCGTAGAAAGCAGTCCTTTTGACTGTTTGTTACTGTACCGTAACTTATAACACATAAATTTGTATTGTGAATCTAATGCCATGTATATACACTAATTTGCACTATAAAGAGTTTTAAAATGCAGGAATATGACGTATTTAGAATCGTACTTTTACTTATTCTCCTACACTTGCTTTGTACAAACAGTTTAAATAAACTGAACCTCGATTGTCCAAACACCCTGGCAACTAGGGATATGCGTTTCGCGCAGAGTTAGAATTTGTAGTGTAAATTCAATTCGATCTCAAAACTTCAAACTCTAATGTTTCGAGTTTCATAGTTTTACAAAAAAATACTGTTAATATTTTCTGCGATAAATTGCAGCAAAGCGTCTCATGTTTACTTAAAAATTCTATAGAATTAATGTTTTAAAAAGTGTGGAATGCGTTGTGTAGTTAATAGTTATGCAGGAAACAGTTTTTCATGTCTGGTGTAGTGTTTTAACACTGGAAAAACTGATTTATTGGTTTAGCACATGGTAATTATAAGAGTATGCAACATCTTTGAAACTTAACTCTAATCGAAACTCGGTACTCCACCCTCAAACTCTACCCTAACTCTACTAGACGTGAAAAGGTTGTGCTCACACACCCCTACTGGTTACCTGAATGCTCTTTCTGGGAAAATATTCAGAAATTTGCTGACTTTTAGACTAAGTTGTTTCATTTCTATTTCTGAAATCATTTTGTTGAAAAATTTTCTTACAGATATTCTTTATCACGGTTGGTATTACGTCAGCAAAATCAATTTCAATGACTTCAAGGTCTTACAAATACAAAATAAAAAATCAAGGGTTTGAAGTAGCACCATAATGAATCCTGTTTTTATGCGTTCAGATAAAATTCACCAACACTAAAAATAAGTGTAAAAAGCTTTATTCTTTCATTTTCATGTAAATTGTATTATCCGAACTTAACCTCGTTCCCAGTTTGGAAAATCGAGGTTGCACTACATTACAATACCCGTATGTTTCCTTTCCGGCAAGTGATTGAGTGAAACACAAGTATGGTATAAAGTTAACATCGGCGCAACGTTCCTACCAACCTGGAGAACATGCAAAACTCTGGAAATGCTCCGTTTGGTCACACAGAAAAAACTTAGCCGTATATTTCTGTACGTAAATTTTCATTAAATCTGGCTATCTTTTGCACTGAGCCCTATAAAAGTAACTGGTAAAATGTGTAGCAAAAATGTTCTTTCTTAAAATTGTGGTAAATAGCCAAAATTGTTGACTTTGACTTGAAAACTTATTTCACTAGTTGGGTAGGAATCCTTATTACATCAATCATTGTTAAAAGGCACATATAAATAATTTTGTCAGTATAAAAGTAAGTAAATTCTTACTTCAAAGACATTTTGTTGGCTTAGTTAGTTTTATCGTGAGAAAATTGTTTAGATGTGCCTTTGAACATGAATTCACTGCCGGACGATAAACATGTACTTGGATACGCCAGTCCTGTTTGTGTTTCTGCTGTTCTTTGTTAATCACGCACCATACTATTGTTTTGCTAAACTGCCTGCAGGAAAAACATAGTACTCTTACTTTACTTCCAGCAGCCCAAACTCCCACTACCCAAAAAATAAGATGTCGGATACCCATTTATTTTTGTTGCCCGACACCGATGATCATGCTTTTAAAAAAAAAAAGGCTAAAATTGAAGACATTGAAAATAGAGGGGAACAGCTGAACACAAATAAATCTTTTTTTCTTGTTGCCCGGTGGAAAACAGATAACTTGTTAATTTTAGTATTAGTTTCTCGAACATTGCGTTTCCCTGGAGGTTTTTCAGTGCTTAGTAGTCGCCGGCATCGTGAACCGACTGTGCATATGTTCTGCGCAGCCCCACGCTATACAAAAGCATTCGTTTGCCAGCATTTTTCCTCCAGAGCGTGTCCACGCCAGTTCGTTTCCCGACATTTGCCTCAGGGTTGGTTGATTTAAATCAAAATGATTTAAATCATTGATTTAATCACGATTTAAATCGTACAAAAAATCTTTTATTTAAATCATTTTTATAGTTGCATCAAATTTTTTAAATGCTTTTTTTTTAATATTCAGTTCTTAAAGTATAGAATTTGTCTGGCATCCCTTCCCTATCCTGCTCATTTACATTCTGTCTGCCCAATAAGATTAAAACCCATTGCATCAGCTAGGTAGTAGAGAGAGGTCCCTTGGGAATGGGGAATTCTCAAGTCTTGACTTGCCTTGCTGCAATGGGTAACCCCTTAACTAGTGGCTCATTCAGGAGCTGGTTGCTGAGCTGACCTGGTGTGAACTACTGACTGGGTGTAAAAGTTAGCTGTAGTTTATATCAAAGAGTAGGAAAGGAAACAAAAACTGTATTTTATTCTGAAGATGTCAATGTCAGGACGTAAAAAAGACCACATTTGGGCATATTTTGAAGAGGAAAAGACCACAACTGACAAAGGAGTTAGAGTTAAAGCCAAATGTATAGCATGTGGAAAAACATTGCAAGGGCTTGTTGCTAGGCTCAAAGCTCATAAAGACAAGTGTTTTTCAGCATCTAATGAAGACGAAACTGATGATGTTTCTAGAGATGCCTCCTTAGAATTAGAAAGTTCCAATGCAGTAGTTGGCCCTGTAACCCAATCCCAGACCTCCCCATCTCGGGTACAACTTTCTAAAGGGACACCATACACCCCTAAGAGGCAGACGACTGATGGCTCACCAAATTCCTCTCATAAACTACTTGAAAAGGAGTTGAAAAGGCAGCTAAACTTGTGTTTCTTGTGAAACTCTTAAACAAATAATCCTTAAGTAAGTCTTTTAATTTCAAATTGTTTTGCTAAATATACTTGATTTAGTTCCGTTTTTGTAAAGTGTTTTTTAATAAACGAAGTTTGGTGAAAAAAAACCCACAAAAAAGTCAATATAAATCAAAAAAATCCTATTTAAATCAAAAGAACCGATTTAAATAAAAAAAATCTGATTTTTTTTATATAAATCATATGATTTTTTCCAACCCTGATTTGCCTCGAAGATTTTCCAACCACGTCTCTTGAAGAAGAAGGATGTCCGATTTGCCCGCCTCGATTACGGAGAGCCCTCTCCTGGCCCCGACCTTGCCAACAATCAACTCTGATACTCCAGCGCTCATTTTGCACCCCACGAACGCGAATGCTGATGTCGTCAATACTGCAACCACTTCCACGCTACAAGCAGAGCAGCGTTCGCCAGCCTCAAACCTTCATTTCTCAACCTTTGAGTCGGATTTTCAGGCAGCTCGCAACATGTACATCCGCCTAAAGCATCACCGTAAACGCATGCTGGCCGCTGAGCAACTCTCACCCAAGTCTTCATTGGATCTTTCATCTCATTCATCCCGAGGAGGACAGTCTGTCTCCCGCAACGAAGTCAATGAGATGATGGAACGTGCGCTCTCTCCCGTCAGCTCATCATTCATCAAAGCAGCACCGGTCTTCCTCACCTCGCCAACAACTCCCGCCGATCGTCGCCGAACCGATTTTGGACAACCCATCCTATGACGTTGAAACATCGACACCGCCTCCCTTCTCAATCAGCAAGTCGCTAATGTTGCTGCCATCACGAATGCAAATGCCACTTTGGATCCGAATTCGAATGCCACCTTATCCATTCGTCGCATCCGCTTCCCTAACGACCTTGCCGCAGATGATGCCGCAACCATCCCGCTTGCAGACCTATTAAAGCCTGCCGAAGAAGTTGTCCCCGATTGCTTTTTGTATAAACCATCAAAGAAGTCTTGACGCACCCGTCATCAACCGAGGTCTAACAACTGGATTTGGTTTTGCCCTCCGGGCAACACCAAACAACATCAAACTTCAAACAACTTCCCGTTTCTAACAATGCTGTTAACCTGTCTGCTCTGCAACGGTGGTGCGATCTTAGGGCACGGCGAGCCGCTTGAACTTGACAAAGATCTGCCCCAGCCAAGACCTGGACGTGAATCGTTATTCTTCCGCCCCTCTGGTGAGGGTGCAACTGCAGCAAATAACTTCGACACTTATCCTGAATCATAATTTTTGACTGCTGAATTAAATACCGCTCTCCACATTTCGAAGAAAGCTGACATCGTAACTTTTGTGCTACTTGAAAATGACAAGTGCATGCCCCTTGGTTTAAGAGCAGCTTCACAAGCCGACGTGTTGAACACCGCGCTGTCAACGCTTTATGTGAGAAACTTTCTTCACCTCCATCTTCAACAGATGTCAAAGATCTTTCAACACTTTATTTCTCTGCTGTTCCGGTTGACGTGATTTGCAAATTACCATACAATGATCTGGTTTAGCCGTGTGTTATTCAGCAACACCCTTTTAATGCGGGACATCGCATTAAACACCACATTGAATCTTAACGACTCGACTAAGTTCAGACTGCGCAACCAACCTCTTCCCGAGACCTACACGTTGTTTCACGTACAAATTCCAACTTTAATTCCTCACCTCGACATATCCCGCAAACCTAAGACAAACAAGACTTGAAGTCAACCAACAAACTTCATACCACAACAAACCCTTTCCCAACCAACGCAGCGGCAAAATTGGCCAAATCCGAAACCACAGTCAACTAACGCAGTCTCTCGTTTCTCTGACTCCAACCGGACATGTCGATCAAGCCAGTCCTTTCGATCAAACCAGTCCTCTCGCAACTTTCCAAACTAAAACAAGAATCGCAATGACAGGGGAACCACCCCTGACAAGACAAGCCGACATTCGTTCCCGGAAGGAAAAACAACCCAAATATATGACCCCATTGTATTTTGGGTGCGGTTTCAGAGTTGTGAACTGCTATTCCATTGGTGTTACTTGCTTTGTTTGTGGCTGTAATTTAGTCTAGGACCCTCGTATTCAGTCCTCGTCTGGTCTCTTCCACATAGACTGTTTGGCAATCTTTGCAGGGCACACTATATACTGCTCGGTCTGTGTTGGAGCAGCCCTCTGCCATGCTATGCCTTGTCCCTGGCTTAGTTTTAGCAGGAATTGGCATCAGAGCTGCTTCTGGCTTTCTGCTGGTTGTTATATTTTCCTGGTGTTTTTGCTTCGGGTGTGGTAAGCGTGTTCCGGTAGAGTTGTAGCATTTATGCTAGTGGTTTTCCGTTGTTTTGGACGGGTGTTTGCTTCTGCAAGAGTTGTCATTCTGGTGTCACGTTTTTGTTCAAGCATTTTCTTTAGGTTGGTGGCATTCTTGAGTACGCAGGTGTAGTTTTGGTTCACCAAGATTCGTTGTATCCAGTCACTGAACAATTTTAGGTGTGTAATGGCCACTCTGGTCACCTAAAATGTCCACCTAAAATCAGTGACCGGATAACAACGAATCTTGGTGCACCAAAACTTCACCTGCGTACTCAAGAATGCCACCAACCAAAAGAAAATGCTTGAACAAAAACATGACACCAGAATGACAACTCTTGCTAACCGACGCCTCTCTGGAAGGATTGGGAGCCCACATTGGCCACCTTGAAACATCAGGAACTTGGACCAACCAAGACAAAGACGTAAACATCTAGAACTCAAGACAATCTTCAATCCCCTTCAACACTTCCGAGAAGCTGTCAAAGGGAAAATCATACAAGTCCAAGCAGACAACACAACAGCTATGACCTACATCCAGAAAGAAGGTGGAACGAGTTAGCCTCGTTGAACTTCCATCTCTGCATTGAGCTCGGAATGACAATCATCCCCCTCCACGTCCCCGGCAACAGGAATGTGATTACAGACCCGCTTTCACGGAAGAATCCTCCAACAGAGGAATGGACATTAAAGAAACCATCTGCGAATATCTGTTCAGCACTTGGGGAACACCAATGATAGACCTCTTTGCAACGAGGCACAATGTCAGACTTACCCTCTTCATAAGCCCAGTTCCGGACGAAATGGCTACGGTAGTAGACGCTCTAGCATTTCCATGGGAGAACCTTTATGCCTACCCACTCCCCCTTCAAGCTATTTCCACAAGTTCTGGTAAAGATCTCTCAGTCCAGGAGCTTCTTCCTTCTAAATAGCCTGGCCATCAGCACCATGGTTCCCACAGCTTCTAAATCTACTGGTCGACAGTCCAAAAAGCCTGCCCCTAGTGCAGGACCTTCTAACTCAACAGAAGGGAACCAAATTACACCAAAACCTCAACACTCTACACCTGCACGGGTGGCTACTATTCTCAAATACTTCAAGAAGCCAGGCATTCATAAAGAAGAAGCATCCAGAATCGCAAGCGGCGCTGTCAAAAATTCAACAAACCGAATATACAACAGCCATTGGACAAAATGGTTTCATTGGTGTGAAGGAAATTAAATCCAGTCAATCCCTCGATTGTCAAACTATTGAAAGTTCTCAATGCACTCTTCACCAAAGGACTAAAGGGATCAACAATTCTTGTCTATCGATCAGCGCTAAACACCATCTTTAAAGCTGCAGGAAACTCACAACTCTTAGATGATTACAAGATTTCCTCCCTGAGCAAATCCTTTGAAATTGAAAGACTAGCCACAAGACGCATCTTCCCAGACTGGGATCTATCCTTAGTCTTGAACGCACTCCCAAAAGAACTCTATGAGCCACTACTCAACATTCCAACAGCCGTCCTCACCCCGAAAACGGTATTCCATTATTAACCCTTGCAGCAAGTCTCCGATGCAGCGAGAGCCTGGCGCTATCAGCTGACCCAGCATACTGCGTATTCGCCACTGACAGCACACACGTAACGCTAACACCCAGGGCAGACTTCCGGGCGAAGACACAACGCTCCTGTGAACCATCCAAACCAATTGTCATTCCGGCACTAACTCGCGTCGTAGGCCAAGAACCCGAATGCCACCGTTGTCCCGTCCGACTCCGGTATTACATCACCAGGACAACCAATGAAGGTCTTCGCAAAGAACGACCTCTTTCTACCCTATGAACGAAACTTCGGCGAAACCTCAGCTGCCACCACAGCGAAATGTGTCCGACAAACAAGCTCATAAAATGACTCCAACATCAGCTGTAGCGACGAGGGCATCAGAGTAACTGCGCACGAGTTAAGGACACTCTCCACCTCTTGAGTATTTCACAACTCCGCACCGCTCCAAGACATCATGACCGCAGCTTCATGGCGAAACAGCTGTTTTCACATCACCTTACTTAAGAGAGTTGATGAAGCAAGCGAATGGACCTCATCAACTGGACTCCATCGTAGCTACCTGATGTGTGATCTAGCCCCCTTAAGCACTCAGAAAACGAAGACGGAAGCAAGACCTTGTCTCTAAACAAACCTTTTCAGGGCCACCAAATATCACGAAAGAGACCAAAATACCTGTTTTATGTTTTTTAATAGAGTGCGAAGTTTAGGGGGAATGCCGGCTCATAATCCTAGGGTACACGTCGGGGCGGTGCCCACCACCAAACTCTGATGAGGTCTAACTGTTACTGCTAAAATTAACAGGTGATCTATGTTTTCCATCGGGCAACATGTAACACTATTTTGCTGGCCCTCCAGATTGGCCGGCTGAAAATTGTTTCTTTTGCCTAAGGAAAACACACACAACCAAACCTCTCTTCTCGAGTCACCGCTTGACAGATTGAGAGGTAAAATGATGGCAAACGAATTCGTGAATGCGCTTATATAGCAAGGGGCTGCGCAGAACATATGCACAGTCGGGTTACAACGCCGGTAGCTACTAAGTACCGAAAAACCTTCAGGGAAACGCAAACGTTCGAGGAACTAATGCTAAAATTAACAGGTTATGTACATTTCCTTAGGCGAAAGAAACAATTTTCAGCCGGCCAGTATGGAGGGCCGGCAAAATAGTGTTTTTAGCTTTACAGTTAATTTTAAACTAATAGAGCAAATCCTAGCACAGACCTTTTTTTTTGTTTCTGGCCTAACAACTAAAGGCAATCTCTCACCACACTTGCCTGTTTTAATTTCGGAATCGGACAGGAAGTTCATGGCAGCCACACCTGTTGACGTCTCCACTTAAGAAATCTGTATTGGGCTACGGACTAAAAGAACAAGGTCAAACCATTGGTTCAAAGCATTGAACTCGGAGAGGCTGAAAACATCATCGATCAGCACAAGCCACCAACCAACAGTGCACCGCACTCCGAAAATTCAACACCGGCCGAAAACCCTGATCAAGATAGCGGCTACAGTTCAGTGACCTAACAGAAAAGTGCATCACTGGCACTACTGAGCCAATCCACAATTCTCTGGCCGACTAGCAAAAAATGGATCTGAAAATGTCACATTGCCTACTGTGAAAATTCATATTAAAGTTGAAAAATTCCCCTTTGTTGTTGTAGAGCCTGAAGAAGATAGCCGCCTGAGCCATCAACCTCCAAGACTGCTGACTATCGAAAATTTGCAGTGATATTTGTTGTATCGAGTTTTTGTAAAATTAGGCATAAAAAAGGTGAATTTTTCAACAAAAAAAGGCTTGTGCAGCGCGAGACCCTTGTAAGCAAGGAATTGCCTTTTCTAATTGCCACTGGAAAATATATATCATATCAAAAATCAAAACTGGTAAAAGGGGCCGCCAAGTTGAGAGTGGTTCGTCCCTTCAAAGGAGTGATATCAACACAACAAAACATTCACCAAGTTAATCGCACCGCTTAATAGTTCAAAGGTTAAATGAAAACTAGAACAATGCTACTTTCGTAGCAATGTTAAAGTTTTCATTTAACGTCCAATGTATTATTCGGTGCGATTATGTTGGCGAATGTTTTGGTGTGTTGATATCACTCCTTTGAAGGGCCGAACCATTCGGAACTTGGCGGCCCCTTTTACCAGTTTCTGTTTTTTATTATATCAGTCCTTTTTTTTTAAATTGTGTATTCGACTCAACTCCACTACCGTGCAGATGTGTAATGAAGTGGCACGTCAACAAGAAATTGGTTTTCAACAATTTGCTAATACCTTTTGCCTATAGGCCGAACCATTCTCAACTTGGTCACCTCTTTATAGGTTTTTGGTTTGGTTTTAATTTTGTTGGAATTTATTTTATTTCGTTAGTTTTGGCGTGTTGATATCATTCCTTTGAAGGTCCGAACCACTCTCAACTTGGTGGCCTCTTCACCAGTTTTTGGCTTTGTTTATTTTGCTATGTTTTTAGAGTTGGTTTATTTTTCGTGACTTGGACGTGGATACAATTTTTGTTGGCAACGTTGTGTAGATTTATCGTGCTTCACTTGTGTGTTTCAAGGCACGCACATCAGTATACGCGTTCTCGTTGTCCGAACTTTGGCTGTCCAATGAGACACGATGCCGACAATACTAACAATGGTTATAACAATATTTTCGTACTTGCCATGCCACGCCATCCTCGTTACACCATAGGCCCCGAACCATAAAAGGTACTCAGTTCGTATCGTACTGCAGCCATTTGTCCAATTTCATAGCTGGAAGCCTTCCCATTATATCTCGGTATCGATGAATAATCACCCTATGGAAATTAACATGGGGATCAGCGGACTAGAATTAGCTAGCTTGCTACACATTTTCAACGTTATTGAGGGTCAGATTTTGCATTGAAAGCAGCTTAGCCGGCATTCCTACACAAGTTAATTTTTGTCAGGTGGGTCATTGCTCTTGATTTAAACACAATTTAAACTTTTGTACCGCATTATTATTTTTCCCCAAGTACCTGAAATGTGCCCAACTATGCTTCAAGATATAAGACACTGACGCTATGGCGCCACGCTCCAATGGTTTACAACCTTGACATTTGAATTGATGTAATGTTTGTTGTGATGATTGTTGCCCAACTTGGCGCGACACGCTAGCGTGTGTCTAGATATTCTGTGAATTTTTGCATTCATTCCTCGAATGATGCGCTTTCTGTAGAGGTTTTTTAGTTGCTTGTAGCTGCCAGCTTGGTAACCCGCATGTGCTGGCACATCGGTCTCAATAAAAGCGCTGAGGTGTGAAAGGGATTCATTGTTTTTCCTCTAGCATACCTTCTGTGTAGACCGCTTTTGTTTTCCTTGCTACTCATCGACGCATCTCTAAGACCATCTTCTTTCGTTTGGCTCTTTCGTCGGCTGAAGACCACAGCTCCTGTTCGTTCCAAAGACCCTGCAATTCCATGGCAAGATCCAAAGGCATCCCGAAAGATGTCTCCTCCCGGAAGACTACTGCTTCGTCCGCCAGCTGACATGACGATCACCCTGATGTTGTCGTCGGTCTCATCTTCTGGACCTTTGAAACCTATGATCGAGTCAAGCTTTGTGCACTCGCAGCAAGCTCTGGCTTCCGCTGCTCCACAAGTCTCGGATACTGATCCTGCCAAGTTTCTTTCATCTGGCCAATCGACCTGCCCCGCCTGCCCGTCCCGGACCTCCCGATCCAATGCGGCCAGACCTGACCGCACACCTACCTTAAGTCTCTCAAAAACAGTGTTCGAGCTGCGAAAGAGCCCTATTCCAAACTCGAGCGCAATTTAAAGCACCATCCTTCAAACGAACGGTATATGCATGCACGTACCTCCCCTGTTTCGCCGCTGGATTTGTCATCTCACTCCTCGCAGCACGCAACAGAGCCAACTGGGCACTCTGACCATTCTTTCGTGCAGCCAAGTTAATCATCTGATGAATCGTGCTATCCGTGACTTAACTATTACCGAAAGAATGAGAAGTCTTACACCAATGAATGGGTTGCGCCCATCACAAGCAATGCTAACCGCTCCCATTCTCTTTCGTCTCGGCATCCTTCTTCAAAGAAGCATTGGTCCTCTCCTGCAAAATCTGCCGCCCACAACTCTCCCTTTCACTGGCCCTCTGCACCGCCTCCCCGTCCGCCAGCACATCATGTATCGCCACACGGACGACGAAAGTGACCTAGATTCCGCTTCGACTCTACAACGAAAGCCTCGGCTTTGCCTGACCCATATTTGAAAAAGATCTAATTGTCAAGTAATCCTATTTTGACGAGGCTCCAACTATCAATCGCGTCCTGTCAACAGGGTTTAGGTTCGGCCTTCAAGATCACAACTTTAAGCAACGTTCCGTTCTTGGCCAATCGACCACACTTTTAACAAATCTCCTTCGCAACAGCGGCACCCTCCTCCACCTCGCCCTGGTCATGAAACTTGATTTTGTATGCCTTTCGGTGACGGCTTGATAACCCTTGAAACTTTGACTCGAAACTTACCTTCAGTCTGAATTTTTGACTGCCGAAACAAAGATGAATTTCGGAACTGCGCTTCACATTTTAAAGAAAGCTCAGGTTCCATGCTACATCCTTCAAGATGATGACAAGAATTTCGACTTGGCCTCCGTGTCGTTTCCCAGGCTAATGTTCTCAACACGGCCATCAACGCACTTTGCAAGAAGCTTTCCTCCGGACCGAGTCCTGCTGAAGTCAAGCATCTCTCCACTTTCTGCACCCAGCTATTCCAGAAAGCGTGTTTTGCTACCTTTCACTCAATGAACTGCCTCATTAAAGATCTTTTCAATTCGTCTCTTAACTCTTTTATGCCTATGCCAGTTTTTCAATTCTTGAGCGAGAAAATCTATGGCCGCAACATGGCTGCCATGAACAATTTGCATGCCTAACGAAAATAAATTTTAATAAAAAAACTGTGGTCTACGAGTATAAAAATTCGCAGACGTAATACTTATATTGTAAATTATTGACCAGAAATGTAATTGGGACCATTGTCCTACGTTTTCATTATTTAAAAAATTCCTGATGTTAGACTACGTAAACGGTGCTAACGGCAGTTTAAACTTACAGTACTATGAATGATAACACCCACTTGCTATTCTTCTGTCACAATGCCTGTTATTACTTCCAAAATCATTATTTTATGTTTTATTACCGTAAAAGTAGTTTGAAGTTGCTTTATTTCGGCAATATTCACAATTGAAACCTCACTACCAAATCGTCATAGGACGCCATCATGACCGGCTGCACGCAAGCGAACGTTCTTGCTAGTGCCTATGGATGCAACCTCGCTTCGCGTGATGTCGCTAAGTGAACGGCCGAAGGGGTCACTTGCTGCTAACGAATCAATCAATGCTCGCGATACCGAAGAGTTTGAACAAAGGCCGTTGAAATGGCACATTTCATTTGAGGAATACAGGCAGTCACGTAGGAGTTAATACCATTATTTTTCGCGGGCCTGAAAATTGGGATTCCCTTCTCTCTCAAACACGACCGAGATGGCGGCTGTGCATTGTGTGTTACGGATATACGATCGTTTGAACCAAGGGCTAGTTTCAGCAAACAATTTCATGTCAATTTTGGCGACGATGCGAACAATAACATAGACTGAAAGTAATAAAAGTATGATATTAAAATTAATTAACCGGAATTAACCGAAAATATAAGTTCCAAAACACCTAATTCATTCGGAATTACACCTCCGATGTACGCAATTGGATTTTTTTTAACAGGGCGTAGCACTGAGCTAACGATGTATCATCACTTAGGCTCCTTCGGAGCTGTTTTGAGACGACGATATATCATCGCTTAAGCCTAAAAGGGTTAGGAAACATTGCTTTACAGTCAACCACAAATCTCAATGACTCCACTCGACATCAACTACAAAACCAACACATTCATGAGGCCAACACGCTCTTTCGTGGCTTGATCCCCAAGTTGGCACCTCATCTCGACATGTCCCGGAAACCAAAAGAATCCAAGGCGAAACAACGAAAGTCTTTCTCGATACCCTTCAAGCCCTTTTGTCAAGGCAACAACGACAATTAGTCAAAACCAAGAATCGACCAGAACAACGTTGATAAACCGCCCAACAGAGGCAAAGGGCGTAACATCCGCAGCACTACCACTGACAGGCGCAGCCGTTACTCTTCTCCAGGAGCGAAAGGAAAACCTCTCAGCAACCAATGACGTGAAGCTTTTTTGTCACTGCCAGTGGGAGGCTGTCTTCACCACTTCCTACCGGCCTGGGTAAACCTCACCTCAAACCATCAAATTTTATCCATAATTCATCAAAGCTTTCGTCCCACCTTCATTCACAAACCAACCGTCATCGCTCCGCTGTGGGAATTTGTACCTCCGATGTGCAGTCGCCTTTCATCAAAAATTCAGATTCTCTTAATGAAGGGCACCATAAAAGAAAGCTCAAATCTGTTGACACAGAGCTTTTACAGCTCGATCTTCCTCTGACCAAAGAAGTCAGGCAGCGAAAGACTCATCTTCTTGAAAGGTGAAACCTTTGCGGTTCCCGGAATACCCGACGTTCTAAAGCGGTCACAGTTTATCCTCCGTCGCCTCTTCAATACTGCTCAGCGTCGGTAACCAGTTCCCTCTTCATCGCGCACCGATGAGCTCACTTCGCCTGCATCGGTTACTTCTCTGATTTTCCTTCCATAACTTACTTCTACACCTTAAAAATACCATAGCGGTTTTTACTCTGAAAGCTCATATCGAAAAAATGTCAGTCCGGAATTAACGCACAATTTCAGATTACAGGAATCTCACCAGATTCTTGCGAATTTTCAACAGACAGTATTCGTCCGTCTTCGTCAGGTACTAAGAGAATTTGTAGAGGTTGTAACTACATCGTTTTGGACATCGTGATTCGAAACCGGCGCTCGGCGTGGCCCACTGCATGCGTTGGGACTACTGGATGCTTCAGGCTCACTGGATGCGATGGGCCTACTACATGCAGCAGGTCCTCTCTCCCATCGGCTTGAGAGTCTCGCTGAAAAATCTTTTCTCAGTAGAAACCTGATTCCCGGATTAGAAGCACCCTGTGTATTCATTAGAGTAGCTCCATTTTTTACATGGTGCTGAATGGCCAGGGACTCTAGTCCTCTTAAATGACGATCAAATGGGATGTTGTAGTTCAGCAGTGTTGACGTTTTGCTCCAGCCAATCTCATGCTTTGTCTCCATGTGATGGGATGCAATGCTGTTTCTTGTGTCTTTATTCTTCGTATCTGCCATGTGTTGTTTTACTCTCTAACTCCCACTCGCATTTCTCCAATGTAAACAGCACTGCACTCATCACATGGGACTCTGTACACTCCCTTCACATGTATTTGGGATCTTGGACAAAACACTCTGGTCCTCCTCGCACGTCACTTTAACCCATTTTTTCAGCAGTTCGTCTTTGATATTTCCACCATTCTTCAGGAATGTTTCAAAACCTTTTTCTTTTAGCACACTAGCCACTTTCTCGCTAATTCCCTTGAGGTGGGTGAGACCCACCCTGACTGGCTTTTGGATTTATTCTCTCTTCTCTCTCTCTCGCTGCTCATTGCGTGATCCCACCACTCTCCAATCATTTTGGACAAGAGTCCGGGGGGGTATCCCAGTTTTTTAAACCGACCCTTTTTGCTCTGAAGATGTGGTCGCGCTAATTCAATGGCTGTGGAGTGACGCACTACCCTAAAGAATTCATTTTGAGCGATGGCCTTCAATTGTCCAACCGGGTGCCCCGACGTATACGGAATTCCTCTCTCCGTTGCCATTTCTTTTCTAAATGGCTGGTACTCTAGTTTTCCATCCGACTTTCGTGTCACCTTTACATCCAGAAACGCCAACGAGTTATCTTTTTCTTCCTCCACTGTAAAAAGAAAATCTTCATTCCAGTTGTTGACCTTTTCTAGCGCGATACTAAGTTGACTTTTCTTCAAAATCGCCATGACGTCGTCGACAAAGCGCTTCCACAATCGTACTTCAGGGATGGATACTCCATATAGGGTACTTTACCTCTGGATGCGACAGGCTGGATGCAGTAGGGGCATGCCAGTGGACGAGTTGGATGCTGGAGTCGTAGCGATCCTGGTGGCAGGTGCTGAGGTTAGCAAGTTATGACGTCAGCGAGTTATTTCGCTTACTTGTTCATAAATGCCTAGGTTAGGTTAGGTTAGAATTGGATACTATTTAGGTTGTATATGATAAGCGCGCGAAGCGCGCCCCCTCGGACGGTGTTTCATACTGGAAGCCTCGCGCGTCCACACGTTGTTTCATGCTGGAACCTGGCACGTCCAGCCGAACGCGTCCACAGGTAAAGTACCCTGACTCGGATAGTCGTACCATAGATTAGAAAGTTAACTAGATATACCGTCTTACGTCTTCCCGTGCTACGCGGAGCTCTGGCGGAAGTTGCGGCTACTAATACCTCTGCTAATGCTTTTGCCTTCGAAGCAGCAGAAGGCAAAAGCATTAGCAGAGGTATTAGTATCCGCAACTACCGCCAGAGCTCCGCGTAGCATGGGAAGAAGTGAGACGGTATATCTAGTTAACTTTCTAATCTATGGTCGTACGAAGGAGTCTAGATGTTGGAGCATAAGCTCCACCACAATAGGGGAGCACGAGTACCCCATCGAGGTCCCTCGTACTTGCCAGAATGTCTCCCCGTTGAACTCTACCGTTAAACCTAAAGCGAGAAGTGTGCGAGGCCACAACATCGCCACACACACACGAGCCGCTCCTTTTTGCGGGCCAGGATCGGAGACTGCCATGACATACTTCGTCAGTTGAGGACGAACGAACTGATGTTGAGACGGACGATTGAAGCAGCTGTAACTAACGAAGAATGGGAAGGTTTGAACGAATATATAAAAAGGAAAGTGTTTCTTACTCGTATTGAAGTTATAAAAAAGCATCTTGAAAAACTCGACCGATTGGGAGGACATGTGTTTTCCTACGAGTTGGCTCTGCCGGATTCATGGAAGAGTGGAGGAAGTGACGATAGTGTCGGACAGCAGAAGATTTTTGAGAATGTTGAGAACCATTCGAGTGTTGAACTCACCCAGTGTGAATTGAGTGTCCTGGATTTGGATTTAAAATTTATTCCGGTGCCACCGAGGACAGATGTTAATGTCATCGCGAATGTTGTCACCGACATCCAGCTTCTGTTGGACGGATTTTCTTGGAACCCTGAAGCAAGGCTTAGACTACAGCAAATTGCGTTGGCAAAACCTCCGAAAGCGAAACCCAACATTACGCTTGAACAAGTGAGGGCTATGAGGCAGCTTAGTAGGAATCCTAACCTAACCTTTTGCAAAGCGGATAAAGGAAATAAGTCCGTCGTTTTAGACACGAGTGAGCATGACCGACTTGTTAGGGAGAGATTGTTAGTCCAGAAATGTATGAAAAGACGGAAGAAAATCTGCAGAATTGCCCTCTTATTGAACTGGTTTTTAGTCTGGAGCGACTTTACAAAGAAGGTCAACGTACATCGGACCAGCTCGAAGACCTGACGCCTAAACCACTGCAGCGATTGCCTAAGATCTTTGCCCAGGTTAAAACTCACAAAGAGGGGAGACCCCTCCGCTTGATTACATCGGCAAAGGGAGGGCCATGTCAACGCTTAGATTGGGTGGTGACGAGTAGACTTAAAAAGTATGTAAAATCAGAAAGCAGACTGACAAAGACAGAGGATTTGCTGAAGGAGCTTGATGGTGTGACAATGAAAGATGACAAGATAATGGCGTCATTCGATGTCGTAAAGTTGTTCCCAAGCCTTTCACACCGCATGATCCTTGAGATGCTAGGGATTTCCGCAAGAAAATACAAAATAAAGAAAAGTGAATTTCAGAAAGACAGGGTGATGTTAAAGGTGGTTTTGTCCAGCATTTATGTTGAGTTCAATGGGGAGACATTCTGGCAAGTACGAGGGGGCCCTGATGGAGTACTCGTGTTCCCCTATTGTGGCGGAGCTTGTGCTCCAACACCTAGACTCCTTCGTGCGACTATCCATCCCTGAAGTACGATTGTGGAAGCGCTTTGTCGACGACGTCATGGCGATTTTGAAAAAAACTTAGTATCGTGCTAGAAAAGGTCAACAACTGGAATGAAGATCTTCTTTTTACGGTGGAGGAAGAAAAAGATAACCAGTTGGCGTTTCTGGATGTAAAGGTGACACGAAAGTCTGATGGAAAACTTAGAGTACCAGCCATTTAGAAAAGAAATGGCAACGGAGAGAGGAATTCCGTATACATCGGGGCACCCGGTTGGACAATTGAAGGCCATCGCTCAAAATGAATTCTTTAGGGTAGTGCGTCACTCCACAACCATTGAATTAGCGCGACCACATCTTCAGAGCACAAAGGGTCGGTTTATAAAACTGGGATACCCCCCAGGACTCTTGTCCAAAATGATTCGGAGAGCGGTGGGATCACACACTGAGCAGCGAGAGAGAGATAGAAGAGAGTAGAAATCCAAAAGCCAGTCAGGGTGGGTCTCACCCACCTCAAGGGAATTAGCGAGAAAGTGGCAAGAGTGCTAAAAGAAAACGTTTTTGAAACATTCCTGAAGAATGGTGGAAATATCAAAGACGAACTGCTGAAAAAACAGGTTAAAATGACATGTGAGGAGGACCAGAGTGTTTTGTCCAAGATCCCAAATACACGTGAAGGGAGTGTACAGAGTCCCATGTGATGAGTGCAGTGCTGTTTACATTGGAGAAACGCGAGTGGGAGTTAGAAAGAGAGTAAAACAACACATGGCAGATACGAAGAATAAAGACACAAGAAACAGCATTGCATCCCATCACATGGAGACGAAGCATGAGATTGGCTGGAGCAAAACGTCAACACTGCTAAAAACTAACATGCCATTTGATCGTCATTTAAGAGGATTAGAGTCCCTGGCAGTGGCCATTCAGCACCATGTAAAAAATGGAGCTACTCTAATGAATACACAGAGTGCTTCTAATCCGGAAATCAGGTTTCTACTGAGAAAAGATTTTTCAGCGAGACTCTCAAGCCGATGGGAGCGAGGACCTGATGTATGTAGTAGGCCCATCACATCCAGTAGGCCCGACGCATGCAGTGGGCCACGCTGAGTGCCGGTTTCGAATCACGATGTCCAAAACGATGTAGTAACAACCTCTACAAATTCTCTTAGTGCCTGACGAATACTGTCTGTTGAAAATTCACAAGAATCTGGTGAGATTCCTATAATCTGAAATTGTGCGTTAATTTAGGACTGACATTATTTCTACACCTTGTTATCGCGGTATTGTTTTTCTTTTTTGTGTACACCGCAGTAACCACAGATCATGATTACCCGGTTTTCAATCATTTATGCTGACATTGCTTCTTTGTTTTCAGGCAAAAAAAAACTAACAACAACAACTGATAGCAATAAAATAACAATAAAAAAGAAATCCACTTGAGAACATAACATACGACAAGGATCCTACACGCCAGAAGGACTGTAGGCCGTGACATTACAGCAAGAAACTACCAAGACAGGAGACGCTGGCGCAGGCCTCTGTAGAAGGCACTCGCGACGGAGCATACCTCATCTTTCTTACTGGGGCACCACGTCGTGTGGTCGCTCTTCTGGCTGTACCGTCTGCACCAGTCATCGGTTCCCCTTAAGCATTTCTCATCGGTTGCCGGGCGCAACCATGTCCAATTTGGAACCATCGACTCCTTCGTTTGGCAATGGTTTCCCTATGGGGTGGGTCTCCTCTCTCGCCGTTGGTTCACCAGCATTAGAAACCCAGCAGGTTTCCTCCTTACTGTTCGGTCTCCACAGCTTCATTGTTCCTACTTTGCGCTCGGTGCCACCCCAGCAACCGACGGTCACCAATGATTCTAGCTTCACTAAAGTCGCCAGCCGTCCTCGTATTTCACAGACAGCTCCATCACGGCGCTTTGGACGGTCTTCTTACTCCAAGCCTCTCTGAACCACACTGGTTCCCCGTTCCTCTACTGGTGCTTTTATCAGGCTTCCCAGCCCTCACCTCAGTCTCCTAGGTGTGTCATTCCGCTTCTCCATTTGGCAGCCGCCTCGTCCCTAGTTGCCAACCTCATCTCGGGCTTCAATGGTTCCTCTCTCTTTCGGACCCTCTTTCCAGTTCCATGCCGCCGTCACCAGAAGGGCTGTTACCGATGCCCTTTCCTCGGTACCGTTCCCAGGCCACCGGACCGTTCACGATTCAACCAACCAACTGCGATCCAAGATCTTCACCAATAGACTGTGGTTCCCCGGTGTTCAGAAGTCTTCGGCATCCGCACAGTGTACCAATCTGCCATCTCCATTGGGTGATGCTTCTCCTTGTTCCCTCTGCTCCTAGTTCGTTCTGGCCTCTTCGAATTGTCCTCTAGGATCCTTGCCGGGTCCTTACGCCACAAGATATAGACCAGGGTTTCCGGACTTCCCTTACTCTCACCCCATGGTCTCCATTCTGCATTTTCTGTGAAACCTTTGCGGTCCCCGGAATTACCCGATGTTCTTCAGCGGCCACAATTTATCCTCCGTCGCCTCTTCAATACTGCTCAACGTCGGTAACCAGACCCCCGACTCGTCCCTCTTTATCGTGCACCGACGAGCTCACTCTGCCTGCATCGGTTCCTTCCCTGGTTTTCCTTCCTTAATTTACTTCTACACCTTGTTATCGCGGCACTGTTTTTCTTTTTTTTTTTTGTACACTGCAGTAACACCAGATCATGGTTACCCGGTGTTCAATCATTTATGCTGACCTTGCTACTATGTTTTCAGACAAAAAAAAAAACCACAACAACTGATAGTAATAAAATAACAATAATAAAGAAATCCACTTAAAAACATAACATACGACATCGATCCTACACGCCACTTACAGCAAGAAACAACTAAGACGGGACGTCCACACAGTGACAACTGTGGCTCTTCTTTTTTTCGAGCACGTCGCATGGCTTTCAGAACACACAGCACGGTTCCACGCACACTGCTCAACTTACATGGTGGCTAGGAGTCTAGTACCTACACATCTTCCTTAACAGAACCCTCAACGTACCAATGCAACTCCGTCGGTTATCGGACGATCTTCTTTTTTTCCAGAAGGTTCCTGTCTTTCGTTCTTGTCAACAAAAAAATAACACACAAGAAGAAAGAAGAAAAGTAGAAGAAACAGCACAACTCACTACGGTAAACAACACCAGCAGCCAGTCCATTCTCCTAAGCAAACGCCAGGATTCTGTCCCGCCGGTTACCCGTTCTCTCTTGACCAACTGTATGTTACCCGACCCATTTTCTTCTTCCCCATAACTAGCAAGACATGCTTCCCTTTACTTGGCTGTTCTTCCGCTGTTCTCTTCTTGTGTTCTTGTTCCGAACTGCAGTATCCAGACGCTCGGTTGTTCACCCACTCTTACCTTGGTTACTTCCGATCCCCGCGCCTCTTGCTTCCTCTTCCAGAACGTGCGTTCCGCACAACGTCTCTCCGATTTATCTGCGCGGGAAGGATGGGAAGGCAGGGGGGGGGGGGGGGGGGGGGGGGGAAGGAAATTGGAAAAAGGAAGGGTAAGGGGGAAAAGGAGACTGAAAATGAGTATATTGCTCCATCATGTCATCAAGTCCCTCCTTTTGGAAACATCGCCTTCCTTCCCCACAACACCTCCATTGTTCGACAATGGCAGTAACCAGTTTGCCAACACACTCCCCGTTTACCTGCATCTGGGCCTTCGTATTCATGGGACTTCCCTAATAGCGCACGCCACATTGCAGATTTTTCCCGCTAACTGCTTTCCCGTGATACCTTTGTGTGTCAACGGTCACGTCGCTCTTCTCCTGTACTTGATCGCCTAGCTTTCAAATGGATCCAATAGTTTCCTCAGAAGATTCTTCCGGTTCCGAACCATCGGGACCATTCAGACTACCTTTTTTCATCTACAACCCTTCCAGACAATATTCTTACAGTACCACCTACCTACCAGAACCCGGTTCGTTGTGCCTGCTTAGAATTTACCTGTACAAACACACACTTCGACCCTCATCCATTCTGTTAATACCACCGTAAGTATGACTGGTATAATGTGAAATGTACTGTGTGTGCAACTATTGATGAGACCACCTGGAAAGAAATACTGCGTCGCCAGCCACATTCTCATAAACGTGCCATTGCAAGAAAGAAGCGCGGCATCCTCACACCTTCTTATCCCTCGTTAATCACGGTTTCCAAGTTTCATCGCCAAAAACTTCAACAGCAGTTCCCGCTGCTTCATCAACCATCACATTGGTCAAATCACTACCCACGATTTAGAAGGCCAAGGCAAAATCCACTCTAGGTATGCTTATAAAGAAGAGAAAGTCGGTTGTCCCTCCAAAAATTCGTCCTCCGTCCAACCCAGTCATCCCTGCGCCAGTTGCACCGGTTACTTCATCTCTTTCGGCCCCAGTAACCTCAACTACTTCATTGGTTCCCGTTGGCCTACCACGGACATTCGGTTTCCCGTTCCTGCCGTCTGAAACCATTTCCACTTCTCTTCCAGCAGATCTTACCAGTTCAACGTCAATGTCACTGCTCTCCTTTCCATCACCCGCAATTTCTCCATTGATTTGGCCCAGCACCATGCGGACACCCTCGAACTTCTTACACTTCGGGCCGAAGTCTCCAATGTGGACACTCTGTGTGTGTGACTCCAACCACCAACAAGAATCTACCATTCAATTTCTTCGCGAGTAGAATTCAATGCTTGCTGCAGAGATAGGATGGCTCCAAAACCGTAACGATGCTCTACGGAGCTGGATCATTATTCTACGGAACAAATTCCGTTGGATGTCCTCCCTTCCTCTCACACCGCCATGTAGGGTGCAACATGCTGCGGCCTCCGAGACCAGACGGTCACCTTACGGTCACCCATCAAACCAACGGTCTCCCCGGGACACGACCTCTTCTAGCAACCATTAGGCCAAGCTGAGTCCAACGGATCAGCCACTGAAATCCACGGTTCCTCCACCCTCTCTTGGTGTCGGTTCTCCTGAATCCCCAGTACCGGCCGTTGTTACTCACTCCTTACTACAACCGGTCCCAACCCCACTCCCAGCCTCGACTGTGCCACAAGTCTCTAGTCCTCGGTTCCTTCCCGAGACCCTGCCTCTCATCAATGCATGGTTCACCTCTTCGGCCTCTATGACTCTCCCAAAAATCAGTGCTTATAGTGTGTGGCAGTATGACAATGCTCCCACAATTTTGCTGGTTTTTCCAGGACTAACACCTTGTTCGGATGCCTCTACACACCTGTTACCGTGCAACGACTGCCAATGTCACGCCTCCGGCGTTGCTCTTGGGTTCTGGGCGCTACCCTGAACAACCTTTACAAACTCTAAATTCCCTGCATTGAGGAACTGGTACCTTACCTGAATCATCCTTCTACTCCAGCCCTGTTTGCATGCACACATGTGCTTCCGTCAATATTTTTACTTTTGTCCATAACAATAGTTTGTTCACCAGCTACAGCTCCTATCCTTGTGCGCAACTTTTGAAGACATCTCGCTACGGTTCTGGTTCCTCACAACTATTCAGCTCGCCTAGCTGACTGTTACTATTCCTTTCCACTTATTTTCATCTTCATCTGCGACAAAACATTATTCTTACCATGCCACTAAAAGCCTTATTTCATTGGTTACCCTACATAAAGAGGAACAAGGATGAAGATGATCAACACTGTTTGGAAAGACTCAAGCGCCTCTAGAACACTGTGCTCCGACCTAGGTAGTTCTCGGCTGTCGTGTCTTCACTCCCCACTAAACCACTCCGGCTGTCCTTCACGACCTTCGGTTACCACGTCCTAGACCCTCCCAGTCTCCATTAACTTGAGGTAATGTGTCTTGTCATTTATTTCTTTGACCCTGCTCATTCCATTCCTCTGGCCCGGAATGCGACCGTCATCTCGTCTTTCAGGGCAACCGCCCATCTCCTGCCTCTCCTCATCCTTCGGTTCCTTATGCTTC
>JAHWFP010014790.1:0-13208 GCA_023313725.1 Lithobius niger | reverse complement strand
AAAAATAGGATGATACGTCCAAGTGAGCTGTTGGAAAGCACAAGTGGAATTAGGAAAGCACTTCCATTTGTGTTTCCAGCACCACACTTGGAGGAATTCTTTTATTTATTTATTTATACTTTTTTTTTTTGGCTTTGGTTTCCCAGATTCTGATTTTCTTTGGTTTAAGTTCTGACAGTTTTATCTGCCACGAAGAACATATGTGAAAAAAATGATTTTATGTTCTGACAGTTTCGTCTGCCACAAAAGAGCATATTTTATTAAAAATGATTTCTGACGCTCCTTGCATACGAGTCAAGTTTAGCTGGAATGACGACTATTCATTGCATACATGTGCACTTTTTTGCTTTTCAAAATATTGGTATTCAGCAATATCTAAAGTGTATGAAGGATCACCCTGGTTCAAGACCAAAAAAAAAAAAAATTAAAGATGTAGTTAGGTGACGAAATATAGCTAGCTGGAAGCTATAGTTGGGGCGAACGGTGATGGCAGAAGCGCTGTTGCTATGGTAATACATAGCAACCACGTTGGGTGCAGTCGTACCAATCCGCGACTACGAATTTTCCTGTTGAAGAAAAAATGTTCCTGTGGCCATTTGCACTCTCATTGTTAACGGTTTGGTCTCGTATAAGTTGTGTATAAGGGCTCGTTCATGCAACGACAGTTTTCTCGCTCACTAGCTTTTACTTGATCAATAGAAATCTGATGGCTGCTTCTCGCCTTTACCGGAGTATGCGGCTTTCGAGTTGTCTATACGTAGTAACCATGGCAACGATGCAAACGCAAATCTTCTCCTCGTGCTTCGTGACACGGCGTACGATGCTTCCAACATTTGAGCGTCGATTTATGACAACAAGAAAACAATTTTTACTGCAGTACAAGACGACGGACTGTTTTTTGTATGCCGGCATTCGATGGTTTGTCTTCGATAGCCACGAAATAGACGCCATGTTGGATTTTGAATTCTCGCTGCGAGAAGCTATTTATTCTACCGACGTTTGAACATTGCTAGAAGCTGTACTTTGAGGGACAATAGCAATTTTTGGAAATAGCGTGAAATGACAACAATCCTGTAATATTTGTTTAAAATTACTGTAGGACTTAGTTCTTTATCCGTGTTGTTATTTATAATACATACAATTTGTTACCTATTACCGCATTCATTTAGTAGCAACGGGAAACTGATCATAAATAAATAACGGTTGACTAGCAAATAGCATTCAGCGAGCGAGAATGACTTATTGCCTAAACGCGACCTACAGCACCCTTAGGGCCCGTTTAAGGAAGATCTTGCGACTCATTCTCGCAGTAGAAACTGGAAATAAAAACCTAACATTTCAGCATGGCGTAAGTTTTATCTCTGACAGCTTACTGATACAGAAACATCCCATAATGAGAGTTCAGAAGCGACTAGGAAAATTGTTACTCATGAGGAATTCTTCATCTATCCGTCATGGATTGATACGAATGCACGCATTTAATAAATGTTATTGATATAACCATTCAGGTAGTGCTGTTACAATGCCAACGACGATGAAAGTGTCGTTGGCATAGTTACAGCACTACCTTTCATTGTAGCACTACATTTCCAACAAACTTCTAGCTGCAAAAAAGAACTACTATCAAATAACCGGAAATAGGATCACATCATGTATTTATTTGGAGCCGCTGTGATGGTAAGAGGGACTTACGGTTAGTGAAATAAAGCCTTATTTTGCGAACGATCCATGAGTGAAGCCTTATTTCACTAACCGTTAAGTCCCTCTTACCATCACAGCGGCTCTAAATAAATACAGATGTGATCCCATTTCCGTTTATTTGATAATAACAGCGACCGATTCACTCTCCGTCCTGTAACCACAGAGCCTCTTTAACTTCGAACCCGAGCAGCGTATGTAAATGTTTATTTACTTTAAAGAGATTTGTAAACGTTTACTCATATGCTTGACATCAGTCAGCGTGTCAACAACAAACCGACCTTTCTGTTACTTTGTGACCCTTTCTCATTGTATGCTGAAGTGGCACTGAACAAGCAAACCTAATTGGCGTAAGCAAAAACCTAACTATTGCACTGTCATTTTCATTGAGAAGTCCGTCTGCTGCTTTGCATAGAGTGAGTGCCACTTTTTCTCAGGGTCGTTGGCTTTTAGCCTGAGGGTCTTACTCCGCTGACCCAGTCTCTGGCACTTCGCCTTTTAAATTCCTCAGAACGATCCCTCAGCGCCTAAGGCAAGGCGTCCGACCCTGACACTCACCCCAAACAAGATGAACTGCCCACAAAGCAGGAACACAAGAACTGTTTCTTTTTTTTTCTTTTTCCTTGAAGTCTCTCTTTAGCCTGAAGCCATGGAAGAAGTTGTTGTTGCTCTTAGCGTTTAGCAAGTTGGTTCCGAACGGTGATAATGGCGGGTTTCTAACCGGCTGGGGAATTTTTCGGATAATGCCATCAGATTTTTTAAAAATTTTTTCCCCTTGGTCGGGGTCGTTGTGTTCGTTATTGGGTTTGTTGTTGTTGTGGCCGGAATGAGAAAAAGGAAGGAATTAGAAGAATTTCGTTTTGTACAACTGTATCGTCGTGAGAGCCAAGATGTTTTACCTCAGCAAAGGAATGGAATTACTTAATAACAATTGTAAATAAATTATATATTTTCCCTTCCCAATCTTCTTCTTCAAGATGGTTCCATAATGCACACAAAAACGTGCAATCCTCTGACAAGAATAATACTTATATCCTCTTAAATGTCAGTTATACTTTGGGGAAAGATGCCATGATTTAAAAGTAGGCTATTGTATTCAATACATAACGGGTATCCATTGGTTTCTTTTCTATACAGCGCTTTAGCGAAACACAGGTATAATATAAAGTCGACACAAATATGACGCACTTTAAGTTATGCAATCCCCATTTTTTAGACGCAGTTTGATGTTAATTGCATATCATACTCTTGTTTTGCTAAAGCTCTCTCAAAAAAGAAACGCCGCTATGTTTTACAAGCTGTTTGAATCTTCAATAACTCTTTCCTATCAGATATGATCAGACGTGAAATTTGGAAAGTGTTACGTGAGAACGTTGCATGGCATTACGTAATCAGTTAATTTCGATTTCAATTTTATTCAAGGAGCCGCGCTCCAAAGCCACGCGCCCCTACCCTACTACAAATATCGTAATATCGCAAATAAATGCTGCCAACAATGCTTTCCTTTTTAAGTTTGGCATAAGTACGTGAAGAATACTTAAATTTGAACAAAATCTCGATTCGAGGGGTAAAATATGCCGCTAAATTTGCAGAAATGCTATCTGTGAAGGCTTACTATAATTGCCGTAAATTCGTACACAGTGTTGGTTAAAATAATTAGCGTCTAAATATTGAGCTAGTGACAAATTGTGAATGCCTATTACTACATTTTTTTCTAAATTCCACCAAAGCCTAGTTTTAACTAATTGTTTAGCGTATGATATCAGCTTTAAAGGTAGCCTGTCCGACGAGTTTGGAAAGAAAGAGGAAACAACTGCACAACAAACACGCAATAGGATGATAACGCAGAAATGCACGCAGCCCCCAAAGCTAATCTACGTTCTGTGGTGGATCATTAACATCTATATTGCACCAATTTAGAGTGGTTACTCACGTTTGAAGTGAACAGTTTCGAAGTCAATGAAGTGGGGAGGGGGTGGATTGAGGATTAATGGTGCGTCGACAGTTAGGTCATTAACGCCAACCTCAAATTCAATTGAGCATCACATTAGTCAATTGCCCCATGATCTGTGCTCAAATATAATTAAATCAGACTGTCATGAAGGCGGAACCTCCCAGATAATTCTGCTCGATATATTACCTACTGGTTTTGAGTAGCGAGCCCATGCGGTCGATTGTCCAATGAGTGACCGCTTTTTACTTCTGCCAAAAACGTACGTTTATAAATTGCACTGCGTAGGTTTTTACGCAATAAATTTGTAAGAAAAATTTCACTTGTGCTGTGGTTCGCCCAAACACATGTTAATTCACTAGCAGTAACGTTTAAACTATTTTAAGCTAGATAGGAGTTTTGTTTGTCTAGCCAAGGTGGACTGGAGTAGAAATTGCGTGTCTTGCCCCCCGGCTTCGCGGCCAGTTTCCGCGCGTGTCGGGAAGTCAATGCTTCTTTCGTTGTTTTGGTAAAATACGATTTTTGCGATGTTACATAAACGTGTCATGTAGTCAGAAAGCTAAACCTGCAGATTCTCTCCCAGATGGCCTTGCACAAGAGAAGGTATAATTCTAACGACGCTAAAACTAAATAAATACGGATGCTACGGATGCTAAATACGGATGCTTTTGGAGTTATATGTCACACTGCCTGAGCGGGGAATCGAACCCACAACCGTTGCAAGTAAAGGGCGAGGTCATACTGCTGATCCTTACTGACACGGCCTAAGGAAACGTCCACAGGCAGCATTTAACACGTGCATATATGTATACATATAAACATACACTTTCCACTCGCCATGGGATGGCTCAGCGGTAGGACCTCGGCCTTTGATTTGAAAGGTCGTTGGTTCGATTCCCCTTTCAGGTAGTCTGACATATAAGTCCAAAAGACAACGTAAATAGTTTAGCATCTGTATTTGGTGAGCCTTTGGCTCTCCGTCTTTGATGCTAAAACTGTTAGTTAGTAAGAAAACTAACAGTTGGCCTTGTTTAAAATGGTACCATTACTGCTACACCCAAGTTTGGGGGCAATGGTACGGTGGCAGAAAAATGGTGTATATGCGGCAAAAAATAATATTGAAAACTAGTTGGGACTGCACCTCTTTAAGCAGTATTCTACCTCAGAAAGAAAAGGGCCAACAATTAATTTGTTAACAGAATACAACTGTACTACTGATCACCAATATAGCATCGCGTAAGTGTTTTGAATACGACTTTCAATGTTTAACTATTTTGTAAACATGATTTGTTTAATACTTACTGCGGGGAACTAGGAAGGCTGCCTAGGCTATAAAGAATTCCAAATTATTCATAATTAATATTATTATCAGTAATTATTATTATTAATTATAAGGGACGTGCTACACAGGCCCCCGAGAGGGCAGGGGCAACTTACTTTTTTCTGAGGACTTTTTTTGGTGGTGATTTTATTTTCACCCCTTTTACCCCTCAACGCCTTCCTTTTTTCTCCACTTTCTTAGCAGTTATTGTCCCTTTTTCTTTCCTTTTTTTTTGCTTTTTTACATCACCGCACCAGAAAATGTTGGCCATTTTTTTTTTCAGAAAAAGGCACTTTGCCATGAGGGCAGGGGCTCGCACCCTCTCCGCCTCCCATGCGTGCACGCCGCTGATTAATAAAACATAAAGAAACCAACGTTATCACCATTGTACCTCACTGAAGCGGTTCAACAGGCAGTAACGAGATCATACACATCAAACAAAACATCTCTCCCAAGTAATATAATCTGCATTCCTGAAAATGCTGATAGCAATTACTGTTCCAGACTGTTTTGCAACCATGAACCAAGCCTGATCGAAGGAATAAAGCCATAAACAAGTCAAACAGCGAAAATCGTACGCCCGAAACAATGTACTACAATAAGACACCATTATGCACTTACGTTTTGTCAGAGTGACATGGCCCGGATTCGAACTGGCACCCAATCAGTTCCCAGATCACTAACATAACGTCTGTACCGAGGTGCCCACTCCACCACTCCTTAGTCACTACTGTGAACTTAAAGATTGAGTGAGTCATCGTTATAAAAGGTAGTTGAGGAGTCGACGTATCTATATAAGGGCGTTATGACAGTGATGGGGACGGACTGGGTTACCAGTTCGAATCACGGTCACGCCACTCCGACGATGTGACTTAATTGCATAAAGGTGGCTTACTGTAGCCAACTACGTATGATTTTCGTTGTTCGACTTGCTTTCCTCTTGCCTTTACATGATTTACAGACATTTGAGTATATTTTTATTTGATATAAGGAAGGCAATTTTCATTTTTAGTAAAAAAAAAAGAGAGAAAAAGGTTTTCTGACCGATCTCTCATTTTTTCCCCACCAGCTCCTTCTCTTCGTTCTTTTCTTAACTGCTCGCTCCATCTGCTCGTCAGTGTGGGCCTGACAAACAACCAGCAAGTGGGCCGCACGCGGCATGCCAATCGTTACTTAGCGGCCCGCACTCGTGATAAACATTTCTCCTCTATCATGAAATTAGTAACAGCACTAAAGGTGCACTCAAAGCACTCGTAGACAATAAAAGACGTCAGGTCTCTTACCAAAAGAACGACTTCTAAGCAGATTTAGGGTCCTCGCGCACACGGCACCCAAGCCGCGCGACCAAGTCGCTGCGGCCAATGAGAATGCTTACTGTATATGTGGCAACGCGCACTTGGCCACGGTGGCCAAATGCGCGTTGCCACATATGCCGTAAGCATTCTCATTGGCCGCATCGACCTGGACGCCGTGTGCGCGGGGGCCCTAAACCAGATTGTACACTCTCATTTCGTCTACTCCCGTTTCGCCGAAACCGTTTCGCCGACTCCCGGTTCGCCGAATTTACAAAACGATATGATCCCGTTTCGCCGACTCTCAAGTTATTTTAGTGACGTCAACGCACAAACAATTGTACGATTCGATAAGCAATGACATTAAAGGAGCAAGACATTTCGATTTGAAAACTTGAAATGGTGCTTAATTTAGGTATGCAACATGCGCCCATCATTTGTTAAAAAAAGAGCACAAATTCGCTAATTTTTTGAATAGAACGTTTCAAGGTTAAATATGTATGTTTGTTGTTAATTGTTTGTTAAATAGATGAAATTTGCAGTAAACAATAGAAGTCAACTAATGATACTGCGAACTGCCAAAAATGTTTTTTGTTCCCCTGTCGGGGAATTATTGTCGGTGGTCTGGGGTTGGCTGGCGGCACTACTTGTCAACACGAGCACGAGACACTACAGGGCCCTTCTCACCCCGATGCATTTATTTTAGGGAGCACTTATTGTTTTGTTCATTCGGTCATTATTCACCCACACATCAAATTCTAACCTATAATTCTAATCTAATTCTAATCTATACGTATACGACAATAAGCTACATCGTGACAGGAAGAAAAAAAAAGAAGAAACGGGGCATGTTAAAATCGTAACGCATCGTGCAATATGGTAATACATTTTTTCTTTCATTGCTGGCTTCTTGTCAAAATAAGGTTCATCTTAAATTGTTACTAAGCTACAAATTGTAGCAAATATTTATTTCTTAAAGTAGTCAAGTAAGGCTATGTTTTTAGCTACCTGCAAATGAACGTTTTATTTCTTGCGGTCGGCGAAACGGGAGTATATTTTTACTGAAATTCGGCGAAACGGGAGTCAGCGAAACGGTTTCGGCGAACCGGGAGTCGGCGAAACGGGAGTCGGCGAAACGTGGGTGAACCAAACCAGATGGCAAAACAAAAATGGGCTCGAGAAGGGTTAAATAAATACGGATGCAAACCTATTAACGTTGCCTTTTGGACTTAAAGATAAACATGCACTTTCCATTCGCCACTGGAAAGCGCTTGTATGCGCGCCACACACCAAGTGAAAACGAATGGAACAACACACAATACAGCGCGAAATAATGTTAAACGCCTTTGGTTTCAAAGGTCGTTGGTTCAATTCCCCGCTCAGGCAGTCTGACATTTAAGTTCAAATGGCAACGTAAATAGGTTTGTATCAGTGTTTGTTTAACTCTTCTAAGCAGGGCCGTAGTTAGAGCAGGAGACAAAGGGAAAATTATCTCGGGCGCCGCCTGGTTTTTTCTGGTGGGGGGGGGGGGCTGGCTTCGCTTCTCTTTGAGGGAAAAAATAAAGCCGAACGTATCGAGTTTGGTGTGTTTCCAAATTGGCTATTGAGGCTTGTTGACTATGTATCAACTCAGTGCTAAACAAATTTAAAAAATCTTAAAAATGAAAAATGCTACCGTAGTGAAGCAAGAATGTCTTTACCAATAACGAGATTGTATAGTCTAAACAAAACTCAACACAGAACAGCAGATTGTGTCAGGGGGCTCAGCTTAATATTTTGCCCCCGTATTTCGAAAGAGGGGACTCAGTTTAAGATTTTGCATCGATATGCCGAAAAGGGGTGCCCAGTTTAAAATTTGGTCCCGATATGTCGGAGGGGCGGGGGGGGGGGGAGGGGGAGCTCAGTTTAAAATTATCCTACCGGCCTCCAGTTACCTTACTACGGTACTGTTACTAAGTAAGATTATTTTTATAATTTGAAAGTGAAAAAATGACAAACTTTGTTGTATGTAATTCCATTATTATTCGTAAATTAGGACATGTTATTGCGCTGTCCAGGTACTTTACAAATATCAAAATACGACCTCTAGAAAGGCCTGACACAGACCAATATGGCGACCTGCAGGTGATGAGGGCTTCGTGTGGCATTGGGATAGTATGTAAGTCCATGGTTTGATTAAGTTTTTATGCATGGTTTAGTTTATATTGTTTATTTTATCTTCTGGAAATTACATCAAACTGTTGCTGCGTTTAAAATTCAAAGTTACCGTGTTATTGCGTAGTGTTGACTATACAATGTTACACAAGTTAAAAAAAAAAACAACTTTAAATGCCAAACTTTTCGGCAAGGCTTACAATAAACCTTATCAAGGAAAAATAGCAATTCTCGGCCTAAGAACACTAAGAACACTAACATGTTGAAACACTTACACCTAGCATTGCAATATACGTGAAATTGTTACTGCAATTTGTCGGTTTTGTGGAGAACAACGGAAACTAGAAATTTTGAGTTTTCTTGAATTTGTTTGAAACGCATTGGTCAGCGAATTCATCGGGTGTCCGCCATTGTCAGTCCAACAATTTTGTAATGTGTTGTGGTATGTTTTTTCCCCCTTTCCCCAAGACACTTTTATTCGTGAGTAGGAAACACGACTTTTTTTCAGGGGTCATACATCGCAGACGAAGCCATTTTCAACCTTTTCAAAGCTAGCTTTCAACTAATTTCAAGGCTGCGTGCACAGTACTATCAAAATACCTTTTAAATGTCAGTATTTTGCCATCGTTTCCACCATTGATGTGCACACCATGAGCAGTATGCAGGGAGCACGCACGACAGATTTTCTATGAAATGGTGACTGTTTAGCGAAACGCTATGTAGCCTACGTTTTCTGGCTAGCAGAGTTAAAATCAGTCATCGTAGCTCAAAGGCGGCATCGTAGGGAATATCCTGGATGTAAGGCACCTAAAACAAAGCGATTACTCGGTTGATGTAGGAAACTGGCAGTGCGAAAACGTCCATATGTTAGAAAACCTGTGGTAGGAAATCTAATACCATTTACATATCCTACGTGCAACACAGGGTGTTCACGTGGTGACGTATTAAACTTGGTGCGTTAGGCTTTCAGTTAAAAAAAAAACAGTTTGTTGATATCATTTGTGGTTCCGGTTTTATTAAAGAATGAAATACCGGATTACATTCTAGGACACTGTCGTGATTCTTCGTGGTTTATCACCATCGATTCACTCTTTGCCTGGTGCCTACGGTAAGTGTGGTCGTGGGTACGAAACATATCGGCATCCATGAAGCAATAGCTGCATGTATATCTAGTATTGGTCTGACGTAATATTTGATATTACGATGTAACTTATTATTTAATTGTCTTGTTATTGTTATTTGTTGTGGAAATGGTTTATTGGGTTTAATGCCTTAATATTTTTAATAATTCTCTTTAATCAGATCTACTATTTACCCCAAGTTTTACTAAATCCAGTAGTTATCCTTTATGCAAAGTTCGTTTCTGGGTTATAAACGACTTTCTCCAAAATCCGTGAGTGATTTCCGAGACCGACTTTCTCCAGCCCAGTTCCGTTTTACCACGTCAGGGAAGTCTAAGATCTGATGGGGCCGGGCGAGGCTGCTCTGCAACAATCGGCGTAATTAGACGGAGTTCTCCGGGAATGACGTTTCACGTCCTACGTCACGTCGATTCGAGGGGCAACGAAGACAAGATGGCGAGCGAAATCAGTGCGTCTCGTAGCTGCGCTAAAGCCTAATCCTGTGCAATCCTCCTTCTCCGTCAACGCCAACTAAAGATGTTTCCTCCAGCCTTAACCGAATTTGGTCAACCTGAAGATGCAGCTACATTTCAAGGTAATGACGAATAGCTACTACTAGAATTTATCGTTATTAGTGCGTCGTAATGAAGACGCGTGTGTAGTGGTGCATCTATTCGCATTTATCACCGTACTTTTCCCAATGTTATCGAGGATGCCGCTAGGAAGCCATTAAAGAAGGAGTAGGCCGGTAGTATTCTAGTACGAGTGAATAAGAAGGCTTGATAACGCTGACCTGTGTTCGTTTTTTATTGTTCGCAGAAGGCCTAGTGCTTGCCAGGGACGAAGATTTAGTGCGTGGAAGTCGCCGTGTTTTACCCCTTTAATATCTTGAGCCGCCGGTTAAAGTGGAAATAATATTAGCCTGGCGTTTAATCTAGTTGGGTGCCTGTTAACGTTTTCTATGCCAGCATAGCAATTCTTGTTCGAGAAGTTGGTCCCGATAGCTACTTTGTGCCGATGTTGTATTTTACCTCAATAAATGTATATGTATTTACCGGGGGAAACCCTCTAATCGTAGCGTTGAAGTGTGCGTTTTATTAGGTCTAGCTGGTATTATTAACCTGTTCCTCATTCTTCGAACCCGGGCCTATCCCTCCAAAAACCCCTCACCGAGGGGGGGGGGGGCCTCGGCCGGCCCACCCCCTTAACTTTCGTTGCTAAACTGACCCCCCCCCCCCCCCCCCCCCGAAGAAGGGTCAGGACAACACCCTATTTCGATTCATTTATTTAATTTGACACCTAATGGCATTAACCTCATTCCAAACAAAGTACACTCACAAAATTCAAGGCTGTTTCAAGGTTACGACAACAAAAATTCAAATTTTCAAGGTTTATCAAGTCTTGAATTTTCGGGTTTCAGAATTCAAATGTTTCAAATTTGAGTTTCAAATGCCAAGGCTATATGCGAACTCTAATCTGACAGAGCTAATCTGACAGGCTTGTGCGATGGTAACAGTGGCGTGTACCCCCCCCCCCCCATAAGAGTAGAGTCAGGCAATCTTTTAGTAAAAGAGGACAATTATTTTTGGAGCAGATATTTTAAAGCGTACTTGGTGTACACGATCTTGAAGTGATGTTTATCAGGTACCGCTTCACCAATTAAAAATTTTCCACGAAAAAATTTTGTTCCCTAATTTTTTTCTATTTTTTTCCCCAAAATGTATGCCTGATGAAAATTTTTTAAATTTTGTATGGCCTTAGAAAATAATTGATAAAGTAACAACAATTAAATATTGAAAGAAACACGAAGTGAATTATAGGCACACCTCTCACATTTTGGCGCTCGACAGCCTAGTCATCCTCACAGTGACTACAGTCATAGCGACTAGAGTCACGGTGACTGCGGCGATTTCCATTTCTGAAAACAGCATACAGATGCAGGCATCACAGACTCGCAATAAATTTGCAAACATCACTAACTTATTTTACTCAAAAGGTCGAAAAAAATTTGTCTGGTCCCAAATTTTAGGTGGGATTTCGTTACCAGAGAAAAGGGCTTTAAAATACTAAAGAATTACGCGCTCTTTCCAGCTAAACGGATGTTGTAAACAGGACGGAAAGCCAAGTGGGCTAGATTAGGTATGCAAATAACTGCAGATGCAAACCTGTTTCCGTTGTCTTTTGGACTTAAAGGTCACATTGGCTGAGCTGGAAATTGAACCCGTGACCTTTGAAGTTTACAGCCCTCTCGGTGGGCTACGTCTGAGCAACAGGACACTCGTCTTTGATCTGAAAGGTCGAGTGTAATTGTTAGATTGCCCATTCAGGCAATATTAAAAATTTTAAGTGCAAAACGTCACGGAAATAGGTTTGCATCTGTATTTATTTAAACGGTTTCAGCTCAAGTGCTACGCAGCTACGGACAAGGCAAACATGTAGTTAAAACTAGGCAAACAACTGAATTCCGAAGATCCCAATTATTCGGCCGAGCGTTATAGGTACATTACTTTATTTATTTTTTTGTTTGCATATGGCAGAAACCTATAAGATTTCTTCCCTGTGCTCCACAAAGCAGTTCGTTGCTGCGCCACATTCTCTGATCCCTGTTCAGTATTCTGCGTCGAATATTTTAGGGGTGGGGGAGGGGGGCAGTCCTAAAATATTTAAGGTAGGAATTTCATCTTCGAATTCGTGAATTTCATGCACCAACAGATCTGACAAGAAATTTCAACCAGACAGAACTAATTTGCTAACGTTATGGTGTTTTAAGTTAGTAAACAGACATACATAATCCAAATTTAGTCGAGTATTGTCCCTCGCTCGTTCGGCTAATGAAGCAGCCGACGAGCTGCAAAGCTAAGAACTAGACTAAGGAAAAGGGTAAAAATTTTCCCGCTAAGACTTCGAGCGTCCTAGTTCTAGCAATTTCAGAGCTAGGCACGTTGCTTCTTGAGTTCGTTCAAGAATACAACACAGATCATCGATCTGATAGTCCTGGTACAACATAAGTAGCAAGGAAAATGTGTGACTTGCCATTTTGAAGTTGTTGTTAGCTTGCATAATGAACAATAATTCCCAAATTTATTACCTGCGAGTCCGTTCATATCTTTTCATCGACTGTCTGGCAAAGAGGCCATCAAAGTTTCTTAGTCCAATTTCTAAGTGATAAATGTTGCTACTACAACTCATCAATCAAAAAGTTGCTTGTTCGCGCCTCTAAGCAGACACCTTGGTAATCATGTAGTAGCTACGCCGACTTCCAGGCATAATTGCTCAACCTTACGACACATCAGACAAGAACAATTCATCTGTTAGAAACTCTCGTTAAGCTGCTAAGAAAGGCGTTGCTGTTACGTTAAAACAACACATTACATCATAAAGTAAACCAACCAGATACTCACTCATCAACACGTTGTTTACGTTAAGTTCCATGTCAAGTTTTGGACGTTGAAAGCAGCAAGGAAGGTGTTGTTTCTGTCAAGTCACTGTACACTGTACTCAACGGATTATCACCTTTTTTTTTGTAGGATGATAGGTCTTCTCCAACTACAGTGCCCAAGTCCTAAGTTATTTTTCGGACAAATAACCAGGAAAGAAGTTATCGCCAAAACCCACCGAGCGTATAATAGCTTTTAATGAAGACGAGACTGAAGAGTTACGATGCTGAGCTC
>JAHWFP010014789.1:0-19767 GCA_023313725.1 Lithobius niger | reverse complement strand
GGCCCCAAAGGTCTATTTACTTACCGTTAGTCTTTCCCTTGCTACAATTTAAAATGTGGCTTCTAAGAGATTTCTGTTAAATATTGGAGAACTATATTTACGATAATCCTGCACGTATATGATCCTTTGCGCGCCTACAATAACCTTGAAGTTTCATCTGTGTGTGCGCATACACTAATTTTAATCGTTTGCTAATATTTACTACGGGATCAAAAATATAAAAGACTACTGCGGTAAAAATTAAAATCAATTATGCCAAATGATCGCCGAAGAAAAATTACAATATACTAGCCTAAAAAATTATAAATTGTGATGTTAAAATACGAAAATCATTCCGGTTTTGTGACGACACAATCTTTAACTAGATGCTGTTTGGTATTTATTCGCAAAGCCAACTAATATAGTAGCTGCGTTCCTCGCTGAGAGGAACGCAGGAACGCAGAGAGGAACGCAGAGAGGAACGCAGCTACAATTTCAGTTAACCATGGCGATGGTAGCATGCGCGAGGCGATCGGCGCATGGCAGGCGGTTTGTTATAAGCAGGGCCAGATTAAACCTAGCAGAGGCCTGGTAAAAACATTCTTAAATTTATAATAGTACCTTATTTTTCTCGTGACCGTGAGGCACCCTCAGCACCCAAAACACCCCTATTAATACGGTCCTGGTTATAAGGCAGGCGGAATGTGCCTTTCAATTTTAAGCTTGTGTGCTATTTATAATCACTGGAACTCACGCTGAGCGTCTTTATTGTTAACTAGTCTCGCGTTCGAAGTAATTTGTACCAACTAAGATGTCCAGCGCGATCTGAGAACCTTTTTAGTCTTTGCTGTCCCAGTCTATTCTCCGGTAATGGTCTGGGGTTTACCTCGAGCTCTGTAAAGTTGCTAAAAGGCTTCTCAGATCGCTCCGGACGAGCGTAAGGAGAGTTTTCCGTAAAATTAAGAATAAAATCGAAAAGCTAAAGCGTGCTTACTAATTAAAGAAATACGGACGAAAACCTATTTCCGTTGTCCTTTGGACTTAAACGTCAGACTGCCTGAGCAAGGAATTGTACCAACGACCTTTGAAACCAAAAACCGAAAGTCTTACCCCTAAGCCATGCTAACACTTTTTAAAAGGTAACGTCCATAGGAGCACTTAACACGCACACGTGTACATTTAAAGGGACATAAATACTTCCGGTATGTCCTGCGACTCGTTGAGACTATAGCGTTTGCAACATTTACACAGGTTAGAGCCTAATGTCGCAAAATCATCTGGTACGCAAGAAAAAAAAACCAAGAAAATGAATGTGTTGGCAATATTCAGATAAGTTTGAACAAATGACGTAAAACTGAACCGTACAGGAACGCCAACATGGATGGCATGTACCTTTAAAGGCACATAAATCCTTCCGGTATGACTTGCGACCCGTTGAAGATAGCCCTTGCGACATTTACGCAGGTTAGAGTTAAGGCCTCTCCAGACAGAAGAAAATTTCGTGCGAAGCTATGCGTAACTACGTGCCTACAAGGTCAACATTGCAGTAATCGTGTGGTTGGCGTTGCGTTAAGGACGACTATTGAAGTCTTTTTTACACCATACTACGACGGCGTGCAGCCGCGAGCAGCCAGTCTGGTTAGGGCTTTAATGTCACAAAATCATCTCGCACGAAAAAAACAAACAAGAAAATAACGGTGATAGCAACATTTACATACGATTGAACAAATGTCATACCGGAAAGCCAACAGAGATGGCTGTACCTTTAAAGGGATATACCTCCCAGCGCCATTTTTCTCGATCCTCCACATCAAGTACGGACCCAAAGGTCTTTCCCTTGCTAAAAATCCGTTTTAAAATGTGGCGTCAAGGAGATTTTCTGTTAAATATTACTAACTTTATTTACGTTCGTCCCGAACATATATGATGCATCGCGCGCCTACAATGACCTTGAAGTTTTATCTGTGTGTGCGCAGTATTAATTTTAATCGTTTGCTAGTAATTACTATGAGATCAAAAATCTAGCAGACTAACGCAGTAAAAATTAAAATTAATTATTCCAATAGATCGCCGAAGCAAAATTATAAGACACTAGTCTAGAAAATTATAAGTTGTGATTTTAAAATACAAGAATCATTCCGGTTTTTGACGACACAATCAATGGGTTCACGCTGGCTGGACTATTAGACGCAATGCCAACTGAGACAGTAGCTACGTTTTTTCGCTGCGAGGAACGAAGCTACCGTCTCAGTTGACCTTAGCTGTGGTAAATACGCGGATGTGATCGTCGCGTGGGTGTTGTGAGGCAGGCGGAAGGTTATAAGGCAGGCGGTATGTTGCTTTAAGTACACTTACCAGTATGGCTTAGCGGAAGAACTTCGGCCCTAGGTTAATAGGTCGTGGATTCAATTCCTCACACAGGCAGTCTGACACTGTCTAAACTGTCAAGTCTAAACTGTGACGTAAATAGGTTTTGCATCCGTATTTAACTGTATAATAAGCACGCTTCATTTTGTTAAATTTTATTCTTAATTTTACAGAAAACTCACCTTACGCTCGTCCTGCTCAAGAATAAATAGCCTTTATTGCTCTGAAGAGACTTTAGCATTCTGGGAAAAAAGGAAGGATCAATTCGCGGCCATTTGGCTTAGCACCACGGTTTGATGGGACCAGAAAATCTCGTCTCCCAAAATGGGCCGTTTTGATAAGCCTTAACTTCCAAGCCTCTTCCCCGGCGTTTGATCTTTGATGACGCAAATAAATCTTGTGCTCCAAAACATCCTAAAAGAAATAAAGCTTTCCAAACGCTTTCCCCAAGGTGTATCAACCCGTCTAGGAGCTTTCGTTTCATTAGCCGAGCGATCCCCTCCCACTCTAACAGATGGGGCTATTAAAATGTCACGGTGAAATCGTTGCTTGTTGGTGTTTCTCACTGGGGGCGCAGTTGTCTGTAAAGCGATTAAATTCCCGGAGAGTCTTCTGCTAACGCTTATGACGGTGGTTGAGATCAGAGACACATACGTGCACCAGAGAAATATTAGAGATCTTATTTAAACAAGTGGGGGAAGCGACCGGTCTTCTGTACACTTCCTCCACTTTCGCCACTGTCGAGGCGCACACCTGCAACAGCGATCTCTACTATATGATCTGAAGGTAATAATCATCACAATTGTAGATTAGAAATATGTTAGCTTTTAGGCCTAGTTTTCGAGTTTAGGCCTAATTTTTACCTGCCGTTTTAATTTCATCAGCTAACGGAGAATTGGGTTTGATATTTCATGCTGCCGTGGCAAACGAGAAATCTTCAAATTATTAGACACAAGCATATTAAATGCGACGATAAAATGTTCATTGAGTTACACTGAAAAAGCTTATTCACCGTAACAACAGGCCAAGCGACTGGTTTACTGGCTGCGTGTGCCCAGGATGCCATGCGAGAAATAGAAATAGAAAGAGACGCCGCACGAGGCATCCACCCACTCAAACACAAGCGGCAGATGTTAAGTGGAAGATATCACCATCAGAACAGTTGTTTTTTTGCCGCATGAGGGAGGAAACCGGAGTGCCCGGAAGAAACGCTCGCACAACGGGCGGGAAACAACTAGAGAAAAACCCGTACATATACACTTCCCATCACCAGGATCGAACCCGGGTCTGTACGAAGCCAGATGTACAGCTGGGACCAGGACGCCTATCGAATCTGACACGCCAGTGCTCGCAGCTACCCGTTCACCCAGTAGAAGCTGGGAAATACGTAGTGACACGTAGTACGCGCTTTACGCTCGTGGGGGGGGGGGGTGCGAAGTGCGTTGTAGATTTTAGAATGTGAGCAGGGGGAGTGTTTGCGTGCAAACTAAGGCCCGTATTCTGAACGCTGACTAAAACTCGTACTTGACTTGAAATGACGTCACACCTATTTAGTGCCATTCACCACCAGAACTTCGTTTGGATACATTTGGAAGAAATCGGGTGGTGAATGGCACTTAATACGTGTGACGTCATTTCAAGTCAAATGACGTCACACCTATTAAGTGCCATTCACCACGCGATTTCTTCCAAATGTATCCAAACGAAGTTCTGGTGGTGAATGGCACTAAATAGGTGTGATGTCATTTGAAGTCAAGTACGAGTTTTAGTCGGCGTTCAGAATACGGGCCTAAATCCCACATGGTTATACGCGTCACGTTTTTATTGTCACGTTTTTAATACCGAAAGCAACAAAACGGTGGATTTTCAGAACGTAAATTTTAAAACGTCATTAAACTGTACGAACAATTAGAACCCGAATACGCCAACAGAATTCACGCTAGGGCTGCAGAGACATCGCACTAAACCAAAATGACTGAAGATCACTAAGGTACTTCAGATCGTTCATGTTTCTGCTGAAAAATCTTCAGTTGTTCCTTATTTCTATTTGAGTGCGGCGATTTGGGAGGGTGGTGGGGAGGAGATTCTACGGATGGGCAAGGATTGGTGGGGATTGGGCTAGTTGAGGCGTCTCTCTCATCATGGAGCTTAAGGTATAGTATATAAATCCATGCTCTCACAGAAACGTTGGGAGTGGGGGATGGTGAAGACATAACTGGGTAAGCAACGTTGTCGTCTAAGGTCTTTACTGAAGTTAGTGGACATCAGAAAACAAGAAAAGAGCTAAGTCAATTTTAAAATGTTAGAATGGGGGGGGGGGGGGGCGGCGCAAAAAAAACACAAGACGGCCAAAAAGAGCCATGTCATTTTTGGAGAGTAGCTCCGCTATGAAGACACTCCAATGTAATCTTAACCGCGCATCACGCGAAAACCACAAGGACTATCCAAGCCACACTTTGCATGCAGTAGCACGTGAGTCCGGACAAGGTTTATCAAAAGAAAAATTCGGAATCGGACGTGGCGTTGAGGAACCATCAGGGTAACAAAATGGACCAAGAGCCAAAATCAAAACAACAACGAGACGCGAAGCCGTTTTGTTCAAGGCATCCGATTGTTAAAAGATTCATTGTTGATGATAAACAAGTGGCGTTAGGCAGGAGGCTGGTGGCTGTTTGGTTCGGTGTGGTTTTGTTTTAGGCCTATTTGCCTTTTGTTGTTACTATGTTCTACTTGGTGATGCATAGAGAGTACGACTGCAGGTCACGGCTCTTGCATAAAGAATTTGAATTTGAATTTGTGGCATTAGGCGGTAATAACCAAATTCAACATATTTTCACTTTTCGTCGACCGATTTGGACGTTTGAATACGCCATTTTCATGGTTTTTCACCACCTTTCCAGTGGCCCAATCAACTGTCTCTTATTGCTTAGAAATTACAAGGCAAATCCGATCCGATCCGATTGACAGCCACACAGCAAAGAAAGCGGCGCCCACTCCATTATGTCGACAGTGGAACTGACGACGGCCCTAGATATATAGTAAATTCACCCGTCTGTAAGCTAGTCAGCTATAAGGAACCAACGATGTTTTAATTCGCCGTGTTTTTTTCATGTTCACTTGAAAATTGGTTATAATTATATTGGTTTTGAAAAAAAGAAGTCGTTAAATATGCTTGAATTTTTTGTGCGTGATCTCTGCGAACCCTGCCTCGAATTTTTAGGCAAGGTCCTTACGAGACCACATTATACAGTTTATACATGCAGTACCTTCCTAAAGCACCGAACAGAGCGAACAGAACGCACCACTGTTACAGACAGTATGGCTCCAAATTCGACGTCGCGCGTGCGCAGTGATGCTGCGTCAGCCGTTCAGTACCTTCCTAAACTACAATACAACTCAACCAGCTCAGCAGAGTATTGATACGTCATACCTTCACCGCGACCAGACCTAGCTAATGGATTTGACCAGGATTGGCTAATAGATGTGACCAGGCGAGAGCAATGCCAAATTGCGAACCATCTCAGGGAGGTGGTTTGCTGGGGTGGAGGTTTGAGCATGCGCGAGCTAACAGTTTTGACGAAACAGATTCGTCGCCGACGATGTTGTCGTCAATCAAGCCGCATCAACACGGATATTAGCAGGGAATGAGCCAAACTGTCACCAACAGTGGTGCGTTTGGTTCGCTCTGTTTGGTCGTTTAGGAAGGTACCGATGGAGTATTTTTCACCTACACACCTGTTAGTACAGGCGACACATGCAATTATGCCTGCGTGATAACGCCAATTTTTGTGTATTAGCACAAATTTCCTAAACAATCTTTAGGCATCTACGAAGCTTGCGAAGCAATTTTTCCCTATGGAGCGATCAGAAAATCACAAGAGACATAACTGCGACTGGCTGAACTAGCAACACCCCCCCACCCCCTACCTAGCGTGTTTATATAGGCGGTCATACCAGTCCCCACCTCTCTTGCACCTATCCAAGCCATTGATAGTCATCCCATGACCACTAAACTATCTGGCCAGACCTACAACGATATTAGGAGGTGCACAACATGGCTGCCATGAAGCATCGTTGCTGAAGACGTTGCTAATCGGCAGAGGCATGTTCGGCTGCACAACCCGTCGGTCAAACACGTTTTTTTTGGGATGGGTCACGACTCTACGGATACCTAAGTCTTCTCTTCACTGTCAAAAACCAGTGCCGCAGCATTCAAGCGGGCTGCTATTGTAGTAAACAAGTGTTTTACGTCTGGTAACGTTCGAATTAAAATGTGGGCCTTTAAGGTTTTTGTGAGGCCCATCCTCGAGTATGCTACCCCAGTTTGGTCCCCTCACTTATTGGGTGATATTGACCTGATAGAATCCGTTCAGCGCCGGTTTACGAAAAGCCTACGTGACATGGGCGACCTTAGTTATTATGAACGCCTCACCCGCACGGGGCTGGACCAACTTGAATTGCGTCGCATTCGCTTCGACTTGATTCTCACATACATAATACTCCGTGGGTTGATTGATGTGAATCTTCCCTTTTTCGAACCCGTATTGGGAGCTATGGTTACAAGGGGTCATAACTGGAAGCTCGCTTGCCAGCCTGTGCGGACTACCTGCCGCCTAAACTTTTTTTCCGTACGTGTCGTAAATGTTTGGCATGCCCTTAAGGCAACAACTGTAGATCAGCCAACGGTGCAGGGATTTTGCCGTATGCTAAAACAGGAAAATCTCAACAAATTCCTGAAGCGTCAGTATTTACCATTATAGCCTATTAATGTTTATAATGGTCACTTTTCCTTTTCTCTTAGTTTGGCTCGGTATCAGCGGTTCAACACCCTTCCGTACTCCTTCCACCTCTATGTGGAGAAATTATTATAACTAATAACTTCCGAAATAACAACGTTAATATTACGTATATAGACAAATTTTTATTAGCTCCAAAAAACAGTTTCAAGAAAAAGAGTGGCAGTATCTCAGTAGGCATTCTTTTACGCTGATGCTAACGCCTCGACCGACAGAAAGCAGCAGCAGGACAAATCAACCGTGTCAGCGGCGCTTTCGGCGGCCATATTGCACAACGTAGACGACTATGATGCCTTTTTGTTCTCAATGTTTGGCCAGTGTACAGACAATTATATTAGCCACAATTTTTAACCACATTATTTTGGTGTTCAATAACACGAGCTGCACGCGCACACACACACACCCACGCAAACACAGAAACACACACGAGCACACAAACTCAAGCCGAAGGGCTTAAAACAAGTTTTCCTAATTTCCACCTGGAAACTTCAGAATCAACGGCACCAGCCTGCTTAATAAAACCAACGCAGACGCCGCCGCCAACCCAATAAATTTCTCTCCCAAGTTTTCTTCCCCCCCCCCCCCCCAACTCTCCTTTCCTCCTTTCTACCATTTTCATCTTGCAAACGCTGCTAGCAACAATAATTAAATTCTTATTGGTTGGGGTCTGCGCATTTGACGTCAGCCGTCCGCATCGCCGCCATGTGGTCCTTTGGCGAAAAATTGTTAGATGCTTGGGGGCCAATGGAAAAAGAAGTAGATTGCATTGCATACACCTCTGGATTACTTAAAACAAATCTTTTTGAATGAGAAAATCACTTAAAAGGCAACATATTGCCTTGGATCATGGCCTCTAAAATACAGGCTTGTTTTACAGCATCCACGCAAAACCACGCAGGGGTGATATTTAAGGAGAAAGTCTGTTGGGTAATGTTTACTTATTACTAGAGGAAACCCGTGCTACACACGGCTGGTGCTGGATGAACCAATTAAAACACTTAAGATTTGGTTGGCGATTTGTATGTCTATGTTTCAATCAAATTTTTTGTGTACATTGACAAGCAAACGCCGATTTTCGTTCGCTTCGCTCACTCAATCAGCGCATTCTGTGATCAAATCACAGGACGCACCGTTTTAAAAACGTGCTATAGCATCGTTGCAGGAAACAATTTTTCTTCCTTGCTGAAGTCCGTTCTACGTACGGGTGGTGTTGGAGCACCGTTTTAAGGTTGGTGTGGTTAGATTTATCTTGTGTATGTCAGGGCGACGTCAAATTGATCCTTTGAGTCACACATTATGCGTGGTGATTTTTTTTAAAGTCCCATTGAGTCGGTCGCGGGATTCGAGCCGTTGGTTTGGAGACGAGGACGCTGACCACTGGGCTGTTGCTCCTCGCTTTCGCTCAGCCGTTGCAGTGTTCCTGGACATCAAAGTGGCGTACGACACTGTGAGTGTTGACTGGGTTCGCGACTCACTTGCCAAGATGGGTGTTGGTAATAACTTGTCCAGAGCCATTCTTGCCCTGCTAGGTCGTCGCCAATTTGCCACCAGAATTAATGGATCCTTGTCTGTGCAAGCTGCATCGGATCGAGGCCTGCCTCAGTCCAGTTCATTTTCCCATGGTAGTTAACTAAGTCTTGACAGAGCAGTGTCTCAGTGCGAATGTTGTCTGCTATGCTGACGATGTTGCGCTGTGGTTCGCGGGTAGTGATCCTGTCAGTTTGGCTGTGTGCGCCCAAGCTGCTGTTGATCTGGCGGCTGAACACTTAGCTGTTCGTGGTCTGGCTTTGTCACCAGCGAACACTGTGTTGGTCATCTTTCCCCGCTCGGCTGCTGTTCGTGTGAAGGCTGATTAGTATCTGAGTCGGGGCATCACCATTTCCGCGTCCTCTGAAGTCAAATATATTGGCGTTAGTGTTGCACGGTATTAAGTTTTTGCAGGACGGTTCTGAAAACGGCGGTCTACGGTTAAGATCACGGTAATTTAGGAAATAATTTTGCGTATTATCTACTTGAGCACAAAAGAATCAAATATGGCTCTTTACGTTTAATTTTTTTTACTAATAGCGGGACTTCGCTTTATTCTTGATTGGACGTTATTATGGCATCGACAACACAAACACGCTGGGACACGTTTGCCCCCCCCCCCCCCGCACCCCCTTCCGAAATGTGGGCGCCTCATCTGCCTAGCAGGGGGATCAGATTTCACACCTGGCGCCTATTTGTGCGAATTTAGTTTAAAGTATTGCTGCCATCAAAAAGAGAGTAAAGCTGGTTGGTGAATGGTCGTCAGCATCATGGTAATACCGCTGCTACGGTAATACCGTGGTGCTAAAAAAGGAACGATACTGATACCGTAATTTTTTTTTACCATCAATACCGTGAGTACCGATTTACCGTGTAACACTAATTGGCGTTATTCTAGATGGAGGACTGACGTGAGCAGCTGATGACCGTCGTCTACGTGACAGAATTGCCAAGCAGCTTCCCGTATTGCGGATCCTTGTTCGACACAGGACAGTTCACAAGAGGCACTCTTCTCTCTGTTTACAGGGTGTCTGCTCGGTCTGTGGTTGTCACAACAGCACATTCGTAGCCTGCAATGACTGTCTTTGGGCCGTGACTGGTTGTCTTGTCTCCACGCCAGTCCCTGCGCTGCTTGTTGAAGCAGGAGAACTGCTGCTGCATCTTCGTGTGGATGGCTTGCTAGCGTCGCTGTACATCCGCAACTTAAAAGAGAGTTCCTGTGGGAGCTGTCCTGTCTGACTACAGCATGGTTAGCAATCTCGCCGTGGAGTGTCTTGTAGCTGCTAGTCAAGGTGTCTCTCTTCGTCGAGATCAGTGGAGAGTTCACCTTGCGACTGTTTTTGCTGAAGGGGATAGCATCAACAGCGATACCTGTCAGGTCTTTTGTGATGCGTCCTTCTTGCGTACGACCTATACTGGAGGTGTTAAAGAGTATTTGGCCCCGCTCTAAAGCTCAGTGTTGAGAGGGCGCTACGTGATGTCTCTACAGCTTTGTCATTTCTTATAAAGGGTGTTTATTCAGTTCCACCCCCCCCCCAATACTTTATCCGAGAGCCATGACCCTCAGTCGTACGCTCTCTCCAAGATTAAGTCGGAAACAAAACACAACCCAACAAATCGCAATACACCACAATTACCACACAGCCACACTGCTATGATGTACAAAAGCAATAGAAATCGAAATCACACCTGCTGCCCTTAAAACCTAGCTCCTGCACGCACACAACAGTCCACTACCGTTTGTAGTCTAGCCCTGGTAGCAATGCCAGACACACACTCCAGGGGCAACTGTAAAGTCGGATGGGAGATCACCCACCTCGACAACACTCGACGTTCCCTGGTATACTACCTACAGACTAAAAGGAAATGCTGTGGTGTATCGTCTACTCCGCACGCAAGACATAGCGGAGAACCTACCCAACCCAATCTATGTTGGAGCGCACGCATCGATGTGTGAGCAGTGCGTAGCCGGCTCAAGAAACAGGCCTTCCAATGCGGGAACCCATTAAGCACTGACCGCACTGAGGGTGAATTGCAAACAAATCTCTCACAGATAGTGCCTGTCGCCACTGCTGCTCCTATTCCTGCACAAGCTACTCACGGACAAGCTGCCTCATAAATCTCAACGACAATACCAAACCCACCTCTTCCGCACCTCCAACCACCGCTTCCTTAGCCAACATATCTGCCATCTCGTTCCCCCCTATCCCCGAGTGGCCTCGCACCCACCGGACGACAACACTTCCTGACTAAGATGCCAACCAGAGTTTCCAGACAACAGTAAAAACCAGCGGATATCCTACTTCTGGATGGTCAACTACCCGTCTCAGCAAACCTATTCCCGACTGCAAATCCGTCACAATGGTAAAAGATGGAAGCTGCAGGTCCAAAACTACATCCAATGCAACTGACATGGCAGCCAGTTCACAAACTATGCTTGATGCCACAGCGCTTCACACACAACTTCAGAGATGGTATCACTACTCCCACCCCACCTTCTCGCTCAACCCTCCGAAGCGACGCATCAGAATAGACCTCGCACTCGGCGTGCCCGGAGTAAACAACCGCACAACTCCCGGACTAACAGACACACACGCCGAACATCCCAAAGCCCAAGGCAAGATGCTAGGTTCCCTTAACAAACCGACTCTGGAGTCTGTAAAGGCGTGTGCCTGAAGTTAAAGAGCTCCTTCAAGTTGCTAGCTCGAGTACCGTTCAGGTTAGCATTTGTGGAGATAGACTGCAGATATAAAAATTCAATGTCAGGTAAGGGGATAAACAACCAAGTTGTCTTATGGTACGTTTTTTTTTAAACAACAATCAAATTCAAGCATAGTGATCAGCAGTGATTATAAACAGTAAATATTTTTCAGCAAATGAAGAGAAATGTACGGTTTACTTTGCCTACTTCACGGGAACGCCACTGCCGCTGCCTGAAATTTTTGAAATTCGCCTCTGCTTTCCGAGAATCGGTACGCCGATTTACGCCGCTGCCACGAAAAAAAATTGATCTTTGCCGCCGCCAAAGAATGTTTTATCGGCACACACCTCTGGGTAAATGCGAGACAAGGAACCAGTCGGAGGGTAGAGGGTGTGTGGGAATGGAAGGAGGAACACGTAGGCGGGTTGTGGGAGAGGGGATTGGGGTGAATCGGGAAGGGGGAAGAGGAAGTTGAAGGTGATTTCTAGCCTCTCGCCCCAATTTTTGCTTCTTGTCCCGATATTTATTCAAATAAGAACACTCGAGGTCCCCCTTATTGTAGCCGTTACCGACACTCGTTAAAAATTTATTGAGGTTTTAACTGGGTAAATAAGTGGACTGGAGCTCTGTTTATTACAGCCTCGTTTTCGCGCTCAAGTAATTTGGTTGGCGCCTTCGGGCGAATTGGAAGGGGGAAGCTGAGGGAGAGGGGTGGTCTAAGAACGACCGTTCTATTCGTTGAAGTTTAGTAGTGAGTGTGGTGGCGCATGCCCGATGTCACCCACGCTTCCTCTCTCGGAGCCTCCCCCTCCCCCCGCGCACCCACCCAACAACCCCCTCCTCTTCCCCTCCCCCACCCGTTGGCGTCCCATTGCCTGCCTAATTGAAAGCCTTAAATCAGACAAGGGAACGCTGCATAGCGCATTCTCTCTTTGTGTGGGATGGTGGGAGAAAACTTGGTTTTCGCAGAAAAGATGGGCCAACTGGGGAATTTGTCCCCTCCCTCTCCCCCCGACTGGTTACGGATGAAGCTCCCCAACCCCCCCCCCTTAAAAAAATAAAACAATTCCGATGTCCACTCTCGTTTTCTTAGTGCTTTTTTTTCAAACTTGTGTAAGTTCCGCAGCTTATTTGCGTTCGTCTCAAACGAAACTACCGTTAAACGAATGCTTAGTGGGAGTTTCCAGTGACATTTTACGAACTCTCCGTAAAACATTACTCTCCCCCAAGACTAAGGTAAACTGACATTATTCAAAGTGGCGTTCACCGGCGAAAATTTTAAAGTGTGTCCCGATCGTTTACCTTTGCAGTTTGAATCCAGCCTTGATGCCCACGCACTGGGGCCGTGAGTTGAATGTTTTTTTTTTTTTACCCATAGCCAATACTTGTAAAGCAGCAACATCCGGCCTGCCTTATAACAGCCACGCGCAGTCATGTGTCCGCGCGCTGCCATCGCGAGATTCGGCGTAGTAATACTACAACGTCACTTCCGCCCTCGTCTTGTCGTGATCACGTAAACGACGCGGAACGACGTCTGGGCTAGTAGACGAATTGCGGGTCACGTGACAGCATTGACGCAAAAACCTGTGTCGTCACAACCGGAAACAATGAAACGTCATGGTTATTGTAAGCGCGCAAAGGATCATATACGTGAGGGAAATTATAGTTTGAAACCAATGAGACGATATTGCTTTTTTTAGCCTACCTCGTGAACAAAAAATATTTTAAAACCAATGCGACGAATTTTGGTACATTGATGTACTAATTTAAGACGTACCAGGGGAAAATGTTATACATCCTTTGCAGATTAACTAAAAATTTCGGATAAGTTCTTTAATTACTACCCAATGAGTCTTCAATCATTTCTGCAGCAACATTTCATATATCAGGATAGTTCTTTACTCCCCCAATAAACAATTCCATGTTTAGGCTATTTCTTCGAAATTGGACACCATTTTCAGTTAACGCTTTTGCGGTAAACGGCGAACGTGTGCACCGGTCAAGTCACACAAGGTACTCAGAGACGCAATTGCGTTTTTTTTAACGATGCGGTACCGCTGCGTTGACGGGGGCAATTGCGGTGCCAAAAGACCGCTGGTACGTGTGCAGTATCCTGGCAAAAAAATGCTGGTACGTGTGCAGTACCCAACAGATGTCACGTAAACCAAACCGCAAAAGGGGTACCGCAGCGTTGACCGCATATGCGGTACCGCACGTGTGCACCGGTGCTTACAGTTACGGTTCGGTTCGAGTTCCCGGTTTCACACAGGTATGACGTTGGAATACCCTTTAAAAACTTCCTTCCACAAGCTTTCCGCCACCAAACCCTTGCCATCCAACCTAATTCCTTCATTCATTTTGGAACCTAATCTTTCCTTTGCTTGTATTTCATTTTTCACCAGCCAGCACAGTCTCCCCCCCCCCCCTTCTCCCCACCACCATTGTACCGTTTTTTCTCAAAGCCAGCTATCAAATTTGTAGAATGCCTTTCTTCAAAGACGATGGCGAGGGAGTATAAACAACCCGTACAGCGTTTTGGACAACGTCTCACAGGATGGATTTCGCACCTTTTTCTTGGTGTTCCATGTGGTACCTCGCATATTTTTTTTCTCTAGGCTCTGGCCACCACCGTATCCTTTAGTCTGCGACCAGGACTGTATCTATATATTTGTTTTATAGGCAACTTATTATTTTTAGCCTAACTGATAATTTGTGGCCCCCATCACCAGGATCGGGCAAGAAACTTATCTGGTATATACTAAAAAAAAAAAAAAAATACGCGTTTACAGTGTCAAACAACGAGAACTCTGTCGTACACAACTGATAACAGTGAAAAAATGAAAATCTTTTCTTATCAAAAATATTAATAAACAATTTTTTTTTGCGAAAATGAAAAGTGACAAGTTTACATTAGATATGGTGGAGAGAGAGGGTGAAATTTGTTTTAATTGGTTCAAGTCTAGGTGAGACCGTGGTTAGATGTCAACAAGGAGTTGGTGCAGTAAGAATATCTCTCACAATAGTTCTGTCAACAGATGGTGCCCGAGATCCTATCAACATGTGGAACTCTCGCGTTATCGAATTGAATTGAATTCTAATATCAAGATCAGTGGCCTGCAGCCAAGCATCCCACCCTAATACACTATAACTAAAATACTAAACACGAGCATACTCATGAATTCGGCATGCGCCCGGGGGATGATGCTAGATGGATGGCGCCAGAAAATGGGCGCCCTGGCACCAACCGACCAGGAGCCACAGGAGCTCCAGAAATCAGAAGAACAGACGACCAGAACACAAAACAGGTGCAGATACGCTATACACATGAGCCTTCCAATTCCACCACGTCAGATCTACTTGCAAGACGCACGGCAATAGGCCGCTATGGCCCGAAACTGAGCCACAGAGGACGGAAAATGTGGCAATACACCCAACGTCTTCAATAAGTCATACCTAAGGTTAAATTTGCCAAGATGTTTGTAGCGTAGTTTGTCCAATTGGGGACATTCATAAAGGAAGTGCTTCACTGTCTCAATAGCCCCACACTCACGCAAAGGACTCGGTGCCCACCCCAAACGAAATGCATGCTCCCGAAGACACGAACATCCAGTGCGAACTGCGTCACGTTATCAGCAGCGTCCACAAACAATGCCGCCAAAACGAGGAGGGCGAGTGGTGTTCGGATTGAAATGAAACAATGCAATGAAACAATGCCACCGGACCAGGCAGATCTCCACTACTGGTCAATCCACGTGTCAACGAGAACTCGCAGATCCTTAGCAGTACATGTTGCAGCCACAACCCCACTACGAGACTGTCCACCTGCATGGGCAACCTTGTCCGCGAGAGAGCCCAAACCATTGAGCCTGAAAAACTTCCACCCAATCTCGTAAAGAACTGGGCTGGACTACGAAAAGGAAACAAAGCAGCGCTTCAGCAACTGAATGCTGGAAGCAGAATCAGTGAAAATAATGAAATGTGGTGGGCAAAGACCCAACACTACGTTCAGGGCAGTAGCAATGGCAGCTAATTCCCCTACGAAGATAAGCGATAAGATTTGGAAGAAAGCAACTTCTACAGAGCTTAAGAGCTGGAATAAAGATGCCTTTGCCAGCCTCAAAAACTTCCCTTTGGAAGGGGGCGTCACAGTCCACTTCACCAGCCGTGTTGCTGTGCGTATCAAAAGTGGATGCATGCCTGCGTGCATGGGCACGGCGGGGCAACAAAGCTTGGGTTACCAAAACACAGGAGGAAGGAGTCAAGTGGGAGCGTTTCATTACCCAAATGTGCCCGCTGCATGACCCCAAGTGTTCCGTAGTTGGATAGATAGAAGCATATGGGGTCCGTAACACCCCTGCTGAAGGCATGCCGGCAAAGTTTGACCAAGAGCCCTCTAGCACGCAAATCGAGAGGAGAGTCACCATCTTCAACATTGAGCAATTGATTAGGGGTAGTTGCAAAACAGCCCGCCAAAACACGGAGGCACTCGTTAACGGCAAGTTGCACGACGTTGAGGTGCAGCCCACTCTTTGCAAAGTCCAGACCGTATGGAGGCTTCATAGAAAGAAAACAAAACATACCACCTTGCAGTCAGACGACAGTAAGCCATTGCTTTCAGAGTTGGATATCAGCTGTGCCCTTACGCACCTTCAAAGCCTCCTCGTTCCACGATAGCTGGTGGTTCAAAATGGCATCAGGTGCCTGACACTAGTAGAGATGGTGGTGGCCAACGCTGACTCCACCCTAATGGCCGCAACAATGAAATCTCTTGGAGAGAAGAAAATCGCCTCAGTCTTGCCTGGCGAGAGAGACACGTATCGGCATGCAAGTAGTCGGGAGGCCCGAGAGATCACCTGTTCCAAGGCAGAGGTGAGCAGCTGGACATCACTGCCAATTAGCCAGCGATGTCAGAGTCCGATCAACAGTTAGTGACAAGGAACGAACGTTGTGTTTGACGCCTGGTTAGCAAACATTTACATTGTTACAAACTGCGTTGCATTAAGCAGGATTTCTCCGGTTAAATTGTCTCTCTCGTCAAGGACGGAGTAGCCGTCGTTCTGTGTTGAGTTTAAAGGCCATGCCACCCCTCATCGTTTTATCCGGCATGTCCGTCGTCCGATGCCTCAAACGTAGCCTGCGGGCACAACACAGAGCCTCTGTTGCATCTCCGACTCGTTTCGAAAAATTTCATTTTCCTCCGGTTGATGGACGGTTGGAGTTGTCCGTCAGCTAATCAAAATGATGGTGGCTCCACACCCGACCATCGAAAACTACCAGAAAATGAAAAGAATAATTCTAAAATTAAGTGTACATAACTAGTAGCAATACAAGCACTCGCCCGAATTGGTTTCAGTGGCACGAATGACCCCAATTCAATGCGTACCTACAGTTTTGCATTTGGACGATTACATTCTTTTTATTTGGGAGAGGTGGGAATAAAGGGGTCAGCAAGCGTTCTTGGTGGACAGGTGTGGCAGTTGTCTCCGTTTTTCAGCGTTGCTTTGCCGAGACGGAGCCGGACAATGTAGACGGTGACGTTGTGGTGTGTTCGGTCCTTGAGCGTAGACCGATCTACGGTGTACTCAAGCGGTGGCTTGCGGTTTGATCTGAAGCAACAAAAGCAGCCATGATGAAGAAAGATTAACGCAATGAATGGGACCCTCGGGCTTTACCCGCAGCACAAATGCAAAAGTGCGTCATTTGGAGAAGACGCTGACGTACTTCATTATTTTATGATGGCCAGCGTAAGCCTGCATAATAAACAGCACAACAACAGGTTGTTGAATGAGTGGATGAAGAGGCAGCGCTCTACAATGGCTGCTGCCTAACTTTATATTCACGGATAATCTTGGACTATTTTCGTTCCAGTGAGTTTCTTCATTCATTGGACAATGGACTGACAAAAAAAGTCGCGTTTCTAAACACTATCGGAGAGTGAGACTGATTCCTCGATCCTAGCGACACCCCACTACGTAATCAACAGCAATCGGTTTAGAAACGGCACTGTCGCACTCGGCGTTCTCAAAAGAAGAAAAATATTAGCAATAATAGCTGCCACATCCATTTTCAGCAAGGAGAAATATTAGTGACGAGCGGAGTCGCTCGCACATTCCGCGTCGTCTCCCTCCCCCCCCCCTCCCGTCTCCCCCCCCCCCCTCATTTAATTTGCCGTGCGGTTGGTAGATGGCATCATATATTTGTGCTAAAGGCCGTTGCGTTCCGGGCGCAGCTACTATCTCAGCGGGCCTTGGTTGCTACTCTTCTAATTTGCCGTTCCGTCGGTAGATGGCGGAGATGGCATCGTACGCAGTTGCTGCAACAGATGCAGATTGCTGCTGCGCTGCCGATGACTGCATTGCGGATCTTGTGTAATTTTATATATATATATATAGATAACTTACAGATGCTTAATTATTAATCTGTTTAATTGAATTTTGTTTCTAAATTTAGACATTTTCGTGTCTCTTCCCTACAGTTTAGAAACGCGACGATTTCATAGATCTACTCCTGGTGTTGGCAGCCATGTTAGACCAGGAAGTGATCTTAAATCATGGTAAGTAAACTATGAGGCCCGACCTACAACAATATTAAGGGGTGTAGACAAAATGGCCTCCACGAGTGGTCCATTTCATTTCTTCGAGGTCTGTTCGAGAATTGGCCAAGCAAATCGCATCGGTGAATTTTTGTACGGAGAGTCCCGATATTTACTGCCAAATAGCGGCAACTGACAAAAAGCTTAGTAAGTCACTGGCTTAATACCAGTAATCACCCGGAAAATAGCTTACACGTACAAATAAAGGTAATTATATAGAACAGCGTTTTTTCAAGCTATCGACATAATTCAACTACCTTTCGATTCCTTTCGTCGTTGTGGTTCAGAAAATGATAATGAAAACTTGCGCAAACGCCTTTTTCCTCTTATAAAATAAGTTTTAAAACACGTTAAAACGCTATTGACAATCGTGGTTAGGCCGCCATAACGCGCGACGATAGGAGCGCAACAAGAAAACCTGATTTCGACCAGAACATTAGTAAACGGAAATTATATCCTTCCCGGGACAATTTTTTTTCCAGTATGAAATACCGTCCGCAGGGGCGCGCTTCGCGCGCACTATTATATACATCGAGATTTTGTCTAATCAGAAATAGTATGACGTAAGCACTTGTGACACAAGGAACAAATTATGACACTTGGTTGTTTCACAAATGCTTGCGTCATACTATTTCTGATTACACAAATTCTCGATGTAAATAATAGTGCGCGCGAAGCGCGCCCCTGCGGACGATGTTTCACACTGTAAAGAAATACTGATATAGAAATAGAACGACAGTACGCATCCATTAGAAATCACCGCTTTAGCCATGCCGACGCAAATGAACAAGATAATTTCCGTTTACTAATGTTTTGGTCGAAATCAGGTTTTCTTGTTGCGCTCCCATCGTCGCGCGTTATGGCTGCCTAACCACGGTTGTCAATAGCGTTTTAACGCGTTTTAAAACTTATTTTATAAAAGAAAAAAGCGTTTGCGCAAGTTTTCGTTATGATTTTCTGAACCGCAACGACGAAACGAATCGACAGGTAGTTGAATTATGTCGATAGCTTGAAAAGGCGTTGTTCTATATAATTACCCAAATAATTATATTTCCGTATAGCCTTTTGCCACATTAAGACACTTAAATTTCACGATAGCACATAGCTATTCAGTAAATAGCGACATGTTCGTTTATCCAGAACGTGTTTCAAGGAAGAATGGCAGCATTCTTTTCTACTGAAGGTGTCACCCTCGGTTCACAGAAAGCGGCACCAAGTCAAATCAATCTTAGCGGTGCTTTCAGCAGCCATATCGTCCAACCCAGTCGCGTATGCTATTTTTAATCCAAGAGCCAGCCGGTATTTCAGCCCGTATAGTAAACAGAGCAAGAAAAACCTGCCTTACTTGGCTCAGCAAGATCTCAACTCCACGACGTCATGCTTACGTCGTATGGGAAGTGTTTGACTCAGTTGCCTCGAGTTAAAAAACGTTTATCTCACTTCCCTCTAGTGTAGAAACACAACCCACCACAGCCGAATATATCAACTAATCCGTATCCATAGCCCAATCATAACGAGATATCACTACGTCACATCTGCGTTCTTTTAAGGACAACGGCAAAGGGATCCTGTAATGGGCAAGTTTTACCATTATTTTTTTCATTCCTTTTTTTTTCTCTCTATTTATTCCTGAATGGCCTCATAAACAAAGTGTCGTAACGGGAAGAACTTCCCATTTTTTTTCTCGTACTTTTTTTTATATTTTTGTTTTTATTTTCCGTTTTTTATTCCTTCTATTTTTTCCCTCCTCTTTCTAACCGTGCCACCTCTTCCTTCCGTGATCTCTATGCTCGCATTTCGTTTTC
>JAHWFP010014788.1:0-28840 GCA_023313725.1 Lithobius niger | reverse complement strand
TAAGAAGCCCCTCGAGCTCCTTCACATGGATGTTGGGGCCCAAGTCGCACGGTATCCTTGGGTAATTGTAGATATGTGCTTACTTTACTTGATTATTCTCGTTATGCATGGGTGTTTCCCATCGCTAAGGAAAGCGATGTGTTTCAAACGTTTGTTGACTTTCGTGCCAGGAGGGAAAGACAATTTAGCTTCAACTTTGTAAATGTTCGCACGGACCGAGGTATGGAATTTTGTGATTATATATGTAGGTTGGGTATCAGATATCAGCGAACCAATGCCTGCTCACCAGCTATGGCTGGAATCGCTAGGCGATTTAACCGCACGTTGTTAAAAGGGGTACGTGCAATACTTCACGAGACGTCTCTGCCACGCAATCTTGGGCAGAATTTGTATGTACGTTCGCCTACCTGAAGCATAGGTGCCCTCACTCATACTTAGGCTTTAGAGTCCCTTGTACGTTATTGTTTGTTCGATGTGTATCAGTCAGACATTACGAAGACCTGGTGCAATGTGTTATGTACACTTCCATACGCCGGGAAGGGATACCCTTGACGTTAAAGCTGGGAGGGGGTATTCATTGGCTATGCGGTAGACAGTAGGATATAGAGTGGAATCCCCATACTTACTTGGTCGTTGAAACTAAACATGTAACGGTTGGTGAGGTTAAGTTATGGGGAAGGGAGGAGGTCCTTGCAGTATAGGCTTCAGAGTGTGCCCAAACCCAGTCTAAGTGCAACTACATTTAACTATGGAAAGGGACTTAGTTCGGGTACAGAGTCAGAATCGGATGGTGATTCTAGGGTAGAAGCAGAAGATAAAACGGAGGTCCCGCTAACCATTGAAGAAGTTCCTCCACGACCGTTCATTCGTAGTAATAGTGTAGGCTCCTCCCCCAAATTGGCTCCTTTAGATTATCATATTGGTGTAGGGAAGTAGTAGTACGTCAGACGAGGCAAAGGGTAGGTAGGTTGGATGTGTACTATCACGCCCCAGATGGAATTATGTTCTGCAGTGTTAATGATGTCAAATAATATTGTGTAGCACGTGGATGTCAGTTTGAACCACTGTTTGATTTTAGGGGTAGACGAACACCTGATTTCGGAACTGTATCCACTAGCGGGCAGGATAGTCCTGTTGATTTCAGTGATGCTGCGGCATACGTGTGTATTGTTGGGCCAATTACCTATGCAGCAGCCATTGCCTCTCCTCACAAGTGTGAATGGGAACGGTCCATGGGAGACGACGTTGCATCCTTTAAGAAAAGAGGGGTACATAGAGGTTAATGTAACTATTGATATGGAAGTGGGGATGTAAATGGATATACAAGGTAGAAGAATACCGACGGAAGCGTTAGACGTTTCCGCTCCCGACTAGTAGCTCGGGGGTTTTGTCAAGCAAGCGGTGTGGATTTGATGGAGTATTCAGCCCAGTTGTGAATTTTGTTTTAGGTTAGATTCTTTTATGTATTATTGGTATCCATTCTGAAGTGGACAAGTGTTGATTTATATATCCAGTGTGAGGTACGTTGGATTGCAAAACCTGCATGAATATCCCCAAAGGATTCAAACCTGAGGTTCACCATGGTACGATGTGGCTATTGCAAACAGCCGTATATGGTCTTCACCAAAGTGGGTGACTGTGATGGGAAGAACTTGAAAAGCCATTAGTGATGATGGGATTTTCTCAGTTCTTGGGACTTAACCTGTGTTTATCATTTTGGTTTAGATGCAGTTTTATATGGATGTTTTGCTTTTGTTAGCCAGAAACGAAACTCTTAGAGCAAATGTAGTAACGTTGCTTGAATCCAAGTTCGAACTCACGTCTTTCGAAGTAAAAAAAAAAAAAAAAAACCAGCCAATCCTATTAGGTGTTGCCTTCCTAAGAATTGATGGCATGACAGTGATTCATCAAATCTTACTTTGCACAACTCACGGAGAGGTATGACGTCGATGAAACGTGTACGGTGCGTGTGCCAGTTCATGTCTGCAGGTACTGGTGTTCAAACGAGGCGTGATGAAGATGAGACAAGTGTACATTTCCCATACAGGTCACTAGTAGGTAGTTGTGGTATGGAGCTTCTAGAACAAGGCCTGATATTCTTTTGGGTGTTATTATATTGTCCCAATATACCTATGCCTTTACGTCCATTCATATTCGCTTATTGTTGACCATACTGCGATACTTATGTACTGTCAGTACGAAACATTATGCTATTGATCTTTCAAGTGTCACGTGATCTGAATCGTATGCATGTGTAGCTGCATCTTGGGCAGCCGATAGAGTCGACCGGCGTAGTTTCGGTGGGCACATTGTATTCTGGGTAGCGTGCCTGTTTTGTGGGGCTGTGACAGCATGGTATGGTGTGCCTCAGTACAATGGAGGCGGAATTCATTGCAATGTTTCCGGCTGTAGGAGTGTTGGCCTGGCTACACAGTGCATGTCACATTCGGTATTGGCACCGTTGGCTACAACACCTACATTGTACTGTGGCTCCCATTCTGCCATCCACTTTACTAGGTATGAGGTGAGAATCTGGAGGTCAAAGCACATTGCCATTAAATGTATGTTTTTGGGGGATTGGCTACGAAAGCTATATTTCTGGTTATATGACGTGCCGTCTGCACTAAATGGTGCAGACATGTTGTCGGAATGGCTGAACCCAGGGCGGTTGAATAGGCTATGTTCAGCGGCGTTCTATAATTGTGACTCATAAGTACTGTTTTACCTTCTGTAGCATTGTGTTTGCATGAGACGGATGGGAGAGTGTGTTGGTTGTCATAACCTACCTATGAATGGTTCTTCCCAGCAGAGGGTTTACAGTGTTCATGTCGTTGTTTAATATGTCAAGGTAGTGTTAAAGGCCTGAAACTGAAATGTACTTTCCCCAATTCAGGAAAGAGTGTTTCGAAGCCTGGTCGGTGGTTATGCATTGTGCATGCCTGGAGAATTGTATCTGGCTGATCAAGCACTTTAGCCTAGTGGGGAGATGCCTTCCGGTTTCGGACGGAGCGACCGCTCACTCGCGTTCTGGTGTTGATGTGGGCAGCAAGGGATGCAAGCTGCAGTCTTGTTGTTTACGCCGTGTTTGTTTTAAGCCATGTGGTCAAGTGTTGTACCTTTCGAAATGTCGCTATTACATGTACAGTTGTACTTCAGTATTTCTTCTGGACCTGCTTTGAAACAATACGGTAATTGTAGGCTTAGGATTTCGCTGGAGTAACGCGGACATTTCTTACACTCTTGGTGCGGGACGCCGCTGGACGTAGCAGTAGCAGCGTGCTCCCGGCGCCACCCGCCCCTGTTTGTGCGTACTTCCTTGGGGGTCCCGAGTGGCCTGGGGCGGGCGGATCTGTGGTGCAAGCCATGTTGTGGCTGGCCAGGCTTTCTGGGGGTGAAGCCCGAATCGGTGTGCCTTGTTTCGGTGTGTTATTCTGGCTGTGCTCCATTACGGCAATTCTAGTGGAGCGGGCCGGTTTTCTGGGCTTGTGTGCCGTGTTCCTAAGCTAGGTTCTCAAGGATGGGGTGGAGGTACTGCCAGGCGTTGGGCTAACTCACCCGGCTGTTGGTTGGGGACCATGGGCCTCTCTCTATGGGGGCATGGCGTCGCTGGATACCTGGTCCTGGTGGGTTGGTTGCCTTTTGGTTCTTTTTTTAGTGTTTTGGTGGCAGTGTGTGTGGTTTAGTAAGCTTGTTCTCCGGGGTTCCTGGTTGGGGTGGTGATTCCCGCCTCCTGTCTGACAAATTCAGCAATATTACTGAAGGTAAGTATTTGCAGGAAGTAAGAAACGAAAATTTTAACTAGTGAAAATTGGTTTTTACTTACCTAAAATACTTACCTTCAGTAAGGACCCGCCCGCCTCCCCGCAATCACTGAACCGGAGTGCCCGTGAAAAAGTGATGCGGTTGGACTGGTGGGGGCGCTGACGTCGGTAAGGACGTGCAGCGCCGCCTGGCGGGAGTAGAGAAAAGCTTAGGGAGAACATAAAAAATGGAGTTTTTAGTTCATAAGCGAGCAGTAAATAGCGTAAAAAGGTGGTTTTAGCAATATTACTGAAGGTAAGTATTTTAGGTAAGTAAAAACCAATTTTCACTAGTTAAAATTTTCGTTTTCTACACTTTTATTTCAAGGCATTTATCCTGTTAAACTGAAGTACTTTTTGAAACTGAAAGTAGCAAAGCTGGCAATGGTATTAGACAAATGAGCAGATATGATTGACGGTCGACCCCTAATACATAATGGGCACCGATTTGTGTACTCTTGCAAGATTGGTATCGTAGCGATGCAGTCATGTTTTGCGTTTGGTAATGCATGTATGCAAATTAATGGCATCTATTTTTCTTTACTTGTTACAGCATAGTGCAGTTTCATCCAGATACCAAGAAATTATTATTGTTTGGTTCAGCAAACGACTGTGTACTGAGGGTTTGGGATCTAACGTCAAGTCGGTGCATTGCGGCTATGGAAGGTCACTACAGCACTGTCACAAGTTTGTCTTTCACTTCTGATGGCAACAAATTGTTAAGGTATATATATTTGATAATTTATATTTATATATATTTGAATAATTTGCGACTGTATCGGAATCATCAAGGGGGGAAATAAGCCATTTGACAGGGATTAGCTTTTTTCTTTTTTATTGAGCACCCTAGTGCACCGAAAGAGAAAGCAAGTGGTATTGTAGATTCATACTATGCCACCCTCTAATAGCAAAAATACTGCGAACTAGGCTGTATACGTAGTGTTATGGTAATACAGGGTCACAGCCAACCTTTAATCCGGCACCAGGTGCACATAAGTGGGACCAAGAATTTATAGGGTTTGGAGGAGAATTTGTAACTCTAAAAAGTCCCTATTGAAACACGTTAGATTGGTCCCCATTAGTTCAGTCCAAGTTTTCAGAGGGCGCCACATGTTGCATCTGATAATTTTTACTCATTTTTCAGCCCAAATCTAAAGTAAACTAAATTACAACTAAGCTAGGCTAAATAATAATTAATATCAAGCGGGTTTCGTTTAGTTAAGTTTAATTTTAGGCTGAAAACTGAATAGAAATACCCACATAAAATACATGGCGCCCTCTATAAACTAAGACTGAACTAATACGGCTATATCCAAGACGTTTCAGTATGGGTCTCAGTCACAAATTCTCCTCCCCAACCCTATAAATTCTTGGTGGGACTTAATTAACAATTATCTTACATCTACAATTACCACCTAGTGCAAAGCTTCACTCTTTTTTGAGGATCATGACACATTTAGTCACACTAAGTCCAGAAAGTATCATGTGAATCTTTCCACTGTGTACAACTCAGTCTTGTGTCATAGCTAAAGGGGTGTTTACTTTGAAGTAATGGATTCATAACGAGCAATTTTTACTCACACTTCAACTAAATACTCAACCTAACAACGTTGGTGCTAATTTTCAATTGTCAATCAATCACTGGTGTTAATTGTTCTCGAACATCGACTTTTTTCTTTATCAGTCTTGTGTACAAAGCACAATTGATCTATGGCACGACTCACAATGTTCAAACCACAAATTCCACTTTGGTAGAATGCTCCAAAACGTCTTGACCTATGTCTATAATCGTCGATGTTCAAACCGCTTACTCCACTGTGTACGACACACTGTTGACACTCGCCACGCCACAATCAGTCTACCTACATGCTCTGCTATGGTGGCACGGCCATCAGACTCACTTGTGTCCCGGAAGTAGTGACTGAAGAATGTGTTTTTGTGCCTCCAGGAGCAGGCTGTGACGGTTCTAGGACTACACATCGCTAGGACAAAATATCCCAAGGACAAACAATCGCATGGGCTGAAATCGTTCAAGAAACGTTTGTTATTGAACACTAAACACTTTTCTTGTTTTTTGTTTTCTTGTGCTTTTCTTATACTTTTCTTGTTTTCCGTGAGTTCTTAATCGTGCTTTGTTTGATTTTGGAAACCCTGTTTTTCACATTAAGTACAGTTTTTATTGCTGTTTTTAAGAAAACGTTTAGCTTTTTTTTCTCTTGTGGTGTGAGGTGAGGTTCTTTAGCACATCCGAGTTGAATGACGATATTTTAAGATTAAGTACAATGGTTCACGTAAAAATATTAAAAAATTGAGAAAATACAGTTAAAAATCAGTTAAAAGTTAAACGGCTGTATAAAAAAGACGAAGTCTGTGAATTACGTAACTTGAAGATTAAAATTGTATGCTACACCACACAAGTTGGTGTAACGGCAGGATTACTGAACCGCACAACACCAATTGTCGAACTAAACGAAATTCCAGACCTTTGCCCCCCCCCCCCCCCCTTACCATTAGCATTATCCATACCATTAATCATTACCCCTTATCCATATCCATTAACAGGATCGGCCTATTACTTGGTAATGGAGCCTTGTAATAGACCGATCCATTACTAGGCTTTCAATTCTCCCCCTCCTCCCCATTGTAATAGGCGATCCGTTGCTGAGTTGAGTTAAGTTTATTTCAGCACAGTTTAAAAGGAAATATGATCCATTACTACGCTTTCATCGCCACTCCCCTCCTCCCCATTGTAATAGCCGTTCCGTTACTGAGGTTGAGTTTAGTAGTTTACATGGAAATATTAAAAACTGTGCTTAATGTGAAAAACAGGGTTTCCAAAATCAAACAAAGCACTATTAAGAACTCATGCAAAACAAGAAAAGTATAAGAAAAGTACAAGAAAACAACAGATAACATGTTACATAAGTGTTTAAAAAGTGTAGAATAACAAATGTTTCTTGAACGATTTCAACCCATGCGATGTTTTGTCCTCGCGATGTTTCGTCCGCGATGTTTAGTCCGGCTATGTTTTGTCCTGCGATGTTTAGTCTGGTCACCGGCTGCGACAACCTCATCCAGGGGCACCTCAAGAAGGCCCAAGAGGCAGCCAATGCTTTCAACTCGTGCACACGCACCTCTGGGGGTATATCCAAGACGTTGGCACCTAGGTCATAGACCCTCTTGATCCCTGATCCAAGCTTCATCAATGAAACCTTTTGAGAAATCGTAACCCCTGAACCTCCGTCGATTTGCAGGAGAAGCGGGATTGGGAGGGCTATTTTCTCCTTTTGGGGCTCCCTTGACGTAGGCACCTTGTGCGCCTCGAAAACACCGCAGAGCCCGAACACGACTTTGAACTCGCTTCCTACCTTCCATGTCAACTATGGGTTCAAACACTTTAATCACGATCAGCTTTGGAAATTCCGTCTGGCGTTGAATTTTTGCATGAAATCTGTCCGGAAAAGTTACATTTGACCTTTTCTTGGTACAGCGGATATGCCAATCCTCCCTAGGGAGCACTTGTCATCTCAATCAAGTGGAGCATTTGAAGCCAAATGCAGGGGCTCATAGAGAGAATTAGACGGACTGAACAAGACCAATGGTAGATTTCACTTGAGGAACAGATGGCGAACATTCGGACGTGCATTCTCGAACGCATGGACTAGAAATGATAAGATCTTGCTGTCTAGCGACGCTCTGCCACCTGCACAGGACAGTACAGAGTTTATAGCTGACCTGTACACCTTCATAGCAGTGGGAGAAAGGCCTTTTTAAAAAAAGATGTTGCAAGAAAGACCCTGGAGATATCTCGGACGAGTCACAGGGATCGACACCTTACAAGTACTCCAAACGAACCACTTCGTAGACCTTCTCGGTCGATAGACGATGGCACATCAGAAGTCTGGAAATTACTGGTAACGAAAACCCCGCATCTTTCTGGTTCATCTTCAGTCTCCGCACGTAAAGGTAACGCCGTCCACTTCGGCGTGACCAGAATGAGCTGGCATGACGATTGACAAAACTGTTCAGAACTGCCTAAAGCAACGTGAACAGAGGGAAGGCATAAGCGAACAGCCCCTCCCAAGGAAGACTCAAAGCAACCGTTCACCAGGCCTGAGGGTCCTTGAAGGATTATAAATAATTCCGCAGTTGGAGTGTTTTACTTATTGTAAACAGGTCTACGTATGGTGTGCTCCACACCTGAAAAATGGCCTGGCACAGGCACGGTGCCAACCTCCATTCTGTCGTGGGGATCAGATCCTTCCGGGATATTTCGTCTCCCTGCAATGTGCCTGGGTTCCAATGTCACTGCTAAGTCGTCGCACAGATCGAAAAAACGGGACACCTGCCACATCAGGGACCTTGAATGGGTGCTTCCACCCTTCCGCATATAAGTTACTGCCGTGGTATTGCCTGACATGACTGCTACAGCCTGTCCCGAGAAGCTAAATAACCACCCAAGCGTTGTGTGAGTGACGGCTCGCAGCTCTAACATGTTGATGTGCAACTTTTGCTCTGCTGGACTCTAGGGGCTGATAGCATCAGACCATCCAGGTGAGTTCCGTCACCGATGCTTCTGTAAACAAAAGGAGGGATGGGGGTCGGAGAATGCATCGGAACCCCCTGCTGTAGATTATCCTCCACCACTATAGATCGCGGCGAGGAAGATTATCAAGAGAAAATCAAGTAGTCCCAAGACGTACGTGGATGCCATTCCTCCTTCCGGAACCAGTTGTTCGGACGAGTCATCCTCATCCCCTGAGGAACCAACATTGCTCATGAGTCTAGAATACCTACTACCGCAGCGAGATCTATGGCCGTCATGGTCCAACTGTGTAGAAGTTTCCCGAGAGACTACTGGAGCTTAACGAGCCGCTCCTAGGAACACGAACGTTTTTGCAGGTTAGAGGTCAGTCTTCGGGATGTTGATTCCTATAGTCCGCACGTCTGTCAGGAGATCTGGCACACCCCTGTTGCGGAACAGCCAATCGTTGAATATACGCATGAGTGCATATATTCTCCATCTGAAGACGTGCCAAACCGGCCGCAGGACGGATATGAACTGCTTAAACCGAACGGAAGCACCTCGAAATGGTATGCTATCCCGTTTGAGATGAAGCGGAAAAAATGGAATCCCTCTGGATGTAAAGGCATGTGAAGATAGACGTCCTCCAGTTCTACGTCACCTCGTCCAGCTATATGGCTTTTCGGGTCGATGCCAAAGTTTCAATTTTGAATTGACACTTCTCGAGGTGCTCGTTTTGTTAAGTTGAAAATCAGTCGGGTGCTGCCACTGTTCTTTGGGATTATCCGACCTGGACTACAGAACCCTGGAGTTCCTAATGGAGCTGGCCGCATAGCGCTCATTTTTCGAAGAGCTTCACAACTTCGGCCTCCAAGGGCTGAGTTGGTGGGACGTTTAGGATCTACGCCGGGAATGAGAGAGCGAGTTCGGGTGTGACGCGAGAGGTGGCACTTAACCCTTGCTGACAACAGACAACACAAATGGGTCTGATGTGAGCTTCCGCCACTCGTCCAAATGATAATGCGGTCAGCCCGCCCCCCCCCCCCCCCCCTCTGATTGTGAATGGGAACAGACACCTTTTCCAGAAAATCAGGATTAAGGGTACCTGGGCCTGTGACTTCGTCCCTGAAAATCACCCCTTCCACTACTAAAGGAATTCTGCACTCCGCTGTCTTGCTGAAAGGACGTTTTTTGAATGGATAAAAAGCCTGTAAGGTGCAACATGTATACAATATTTTCGCAATGTTTCGGGTCTGTATGCAATCCTTTATCAAGCGTAAATAAAAAATACACAAGAAACAAATCCAACCAACACCAACGAAACACAAAGCACCAGAAGGACCTAAGACCAGTTAGAAAACCGGGCAATAGGAAGACGCACAGCCTACCTGCCAAAGCAGGCCGTCTGTGGATAGGGGGGAAGCCAGGTGGTTTATATACCACTCACCTCTAGCGGGAAAAATCTTTAATTCCAAGTTTGTGTAGAGTCGAAATGTACTCCGCTATTTGATTATGAATGGACATCATGTGATTATGAACCGGGGGCCATTGAGCTAGGATGCTCATAGTTTCTAAATCAATTCGGGACCTCTAATTTTTTTCTTGAAACAAGACGCGGGTGTTTTGAAGGTCAGGGGAGTGCCCTGTCGCTATCTTGTGCTGCACTAGGGAATTAGTTTTGTCATTGTGCTTAAGGTTGGAACTGTGATAATTTAATCTTTTGCAAAGAAATTGCTTCGTAGTTCCTATGTAAGAGGCTGTGCAGCTTTGGTCCCCACACAGAATTTGATACAGTATACAACATTTCTCTTTGTTTTTAGGAGCTCTTTCTGATCGACTATTTTTTTTAGGCATAGTCAACTGCTTTAAACTGGTGTGCGTGTTAGAAACTAGTGTAATGTTATTGTGGGCTAGCAATTTTCTAAGTTTCTCGAGCTTACCATAACATTACACTAGTTTCCACACACACACACCAGTTTAAAGCAGCAGACTATGCCTAAAAAAAATAGTCGAACAACAAGCTGAGTTAGAGTAAAAGTTGCATACCCAGCTCACATTTTTTTTCTTTCACTCATTCTTCTTTTCCTCTCCATATCATACCTACAAAGGCAAAAGGCATTAAGCACCATCTTGTAAATTCTTTATCTCAGTCTCACCATCCTACAGCATACAGTATGACAAGCCCATTCGGTCAGTACTTGCTGGAGGGAAATAGGAGACAACACAACCTAGGCCACGAACTGCTGACTGTAATCTTCCCTGAACTCGTTATATCGAAGTAAATGGAATTGGTATGAATGAATTATTAACTTCATTATAAGGAAAACTTTGTGCTGCAATTACTCGTTTGTCGGCAAATTGTAACATAGAAAACAAGTAGGGAAATCAAGTTTTCGTTATACCGCGTATTTTGTTATAAAGTGTTTCATTATAAAGAACTTCGACTGTAATATTAATTCCATTCCTCTAATAAATACTTTGCATTGTATGATTTTTGGATTAATCACTTAAGCTAGTTTTCTGTGCATTATAGCGCTGGTAGAGACAAAGTTGTGATACTGTGGGATATTGTACGGTATACTTCCTTGAAAACAATTCCTGTCTATGAGGTAAGAGTAAAACCACATTTTTTATTTCTTTTGTCTCACCTTTTAGCCCAATTTAATAATAATAGACATCTGTATTACTGTTATTTCTTGTCATGTTATGAACTATGTTTAATTTTATTTTCGCAGACAATTGAAAGTATAGTTTTGCTTCCTGAAAAGCAGTCATTTTCCAGACTAAATGTACACCCTAGTAGTGAAGATCTACATTTTGTAACTGCTGGCGATAAAGGTGGGAAGTGCTGCTAACATTTATTTACTATACAGGAAATGTTATTGATGTCCTAATTAAATTTTCTGTTTAGGACTGATTCGAGTTTGGAAAGCGTCAACAGGAAGTGTGGTGTATGCCCAAGAACAAGCAGTTGTCGATATTCCTTCCAAAACAGAAAGCCTCCCTGTTGTAATATCTCAGTTGGAGTACCTTGCAGTCCAAAACACTTTTGCCATCATGACATATGAACATAACATTCTATTTTACAGTGCAAAAAGGCTCAAACTGCAGAAGCAGGTAAAAGTTTGCTTGTAATTTGCCGCTCGTTACGTAAAATTTACCTTTTACTATACAAAAATGTACCATTCAGCAGTTGTTGACAATGTGTATTCTTTTACCGTACATGTAAAACTATTACTTGACCGATTGGATCTTGGTAACAAGCATGGGCGAAGGGACAGATTTTCCAAATTTGAGTTGAGTGAGAATTTGCAGCCGTAGTTCTATTACTGGAGTGTAGAATTATCTTGGTAGTGCAAAACAGAATATTCCACAATGTTCTTTAAACTTCGGTCTATAACTACACTTGTTTCGGGATGACTCCCTTTCAGCACTTAATGTTCCAACACCAAGAGCGCAGCTCTGACACAACCGTAACGGTATGCACAGCTTGCAAATTTGCCGCCAGAGTGTCAAAAGTGGAACACGCAACATGTGATCAGCTCGTGTCCACGGCATCGCTAACAAAATTTCGGTTTTAGTTTTCGGTTTCAATATGTGTAATCCAATTGAAAATATGAAATGCAAATTCTATTTTGCATCCTCCCTAGCGGTATTGTTGGGTTTTCGTCTTTTAACGTCGATGCCATCAAGGGAAAAATACTCCCTGGCTGGAACAACCATGTTAGGCAACTGTAGACTGCTCACCATCAAGCCCAAACGCTATGGGTACAAGATGGCAGGTCCAGGACTGGACCCACCTTTGATGCATGCAGGGAATCCAGAAAGGCCTTCAAGGGTGTTTGCGCTGGTGCCATCTAAATGACAGGTCCTTAGGAGCGACTGCCCTCCAGGACATCATGCGTGCAAAAGACAATATCGCCTTTTGTTCTGTCCGTCATACCTTGCTTGCTCCCCTCCCAGTCGCTACTACAGTGGATGGTGTCGGCAGTTATCCACCATCTGAAACTTTTGGAGAGAGGTTTTCAGACCTGTCTGCTGCATCTGAACTGCCTTCCAGGAACCCAGGACTGACAGACCACTCCGTGAAGAATCAACAACAGCTCCCCCTCCTGAAATTAGTCGTGTTGAAGTCGGCCATCTCCTTCGGGCGTGAAGCATGGCATGAAAAATGACATGGCTGCAGGACCGGACAGCTTAAATGTTAAATATCTTTACTTTACCGGTTAGGTGGCTCGCAGTTTCATTGCTCTTAAACGCACTGCTGCTCTATCCTATAGCCACTCTCCAGATCCCACAACAAAAACAGCTTTGTCTCCCATCTTGAAAAACTCGACTGCGGACACCGCTGCTAGTGAAGGCTACTGTGGCATTGCATGCGTGTTCGTATTTTTAATACTGATGAGTCCCATCACCAAGTTGCTGGATTTTTTGCTACTGAACCGCATCAAAAACCTCACATCTACTTGTGATGTCCAATTTAGGTTTAAGAAACGCCATTCCACTACGATGACAGTCTACACTGTGACGATATCGGAGAGCTGGATCTCGTGTCTATGTTTGTTTTGTGGATGTGGCAAAAGCCTTCGACAAAATCGTACATCACTCTGTATTTGATGGTCTCCATAAACAAAGTATCCCCGCATACATCGTCAACCTCATAAGAGACTGTTGCGTGAGGCAGACTGTTGCCATAAACTGAGAGGTTTCTTTGTCACCTCTTTTCAGGGTGCACTCTTTGTCACCTCTTTTCAGGGTGCACTCTGGCGTAGGGCAGGGCAATCCCTTGTCGCCATTCCTGTTCTGCCTAGTCCTGGACGAGGCAGTGTCTGGCATCTCTACGCTTAAAACTAGTTGTCTGGCGAGTGATACGATGGTGAACGTGGTCGCATTTTTAGGTGATATTGTGCTCCTTGCCCCGAGCTGAAGAGTACTGTTAATTCATTTCGGACAAACTTGTTCTCTTGACCAGTGACAAGGGTCTGACATTTAATGCTAGGAAATCTTTTAGCAAAGGACACAACCAGGTCTGCCCCTCTGCTGATTGACAGATTCGAATTGGAGTCGGTCTCGTCAGTACGTTACCTTGGAATTGTCCTGCGTTATGATTTTTTCTGATAATGATCATCTTAAGAAGGTCTGTGCTCAGTGCTGCAATAAGTTCAGTTTTGCCACGGAATCTGCTACATTCCAACAGCCAAAAATTTGGGCATTCGTGCCTTACAGAATTGCTACTTCCTACACTTGAGAAGGGGCATCCTGCCGTAACTGACCCCCATTTACCATGGTGCCATAAAGAAGGCACAGTTCTTTCCACGGTGGTCTCAAAGCCACCAGGTGTGTGGTGTGGCGATGGCGATGGTGTGTGGAGCTTGCTATACTTTTGCTTCAGGTCTTACTGTGGCATTCCATTCTTTCGTGTGGTAAGACCCTTGTTGCTGCTGTCAGAGTTGGCACGGGCTGTTGGGGTTATGGCTAGGGGTGTGCGAGCCTCAAAAGTTTCGAGTCGAGTTTCCTATCTGCTCAAACTCGACTCAATATAACCCAACCAAACTCGAATCCGGTGAAAATGCAATAACTTCGCCAATTTTTGACCGATTTTGACGTTCTAATATACCAAATTCATCGTCTCGACGAGAGCTTTCTGGTGGTGCACATTAAGAGAATCTAGCTCAAATCATTTTAAAGATATATCCTAAAAACTGGAAAACTAGTTGTAGACTTGACTCGCACAGTTCATTAAACAGCATCTTAGTTGTTATTACACTAACAAATAAATAAGACACTTGCAAAATAAGTGTGTTGACCAAATACTCGAACTCGGCTCGATAATTGATTCTTCTGTTGCAAACTCGGCTCGGCTCGACTCGAATTCAAATTATCCTACTCGCACACCCCTAGTTATGGCGTGAGAGGAAAAGTGGCCCAGGACTTGATGTGCATTAACTAGGGTCTGGGTTGCCACCAACCTGGAGAACTGAGGGAATTTAAACTACATCTGAAGGTCAGAGAAAACTCTGGGAATTCTTAAGATTTTTCAGAAAACCTTGGAAAAAATTAAGGAAAACAAAACCACACTTTTAGGCCTAGTTCTAAGTGCATTAAACATGTTTTCTTAAGACGTGGTAACATAAAATTTATCATTGTACTTGTGTGTTAACACCTACAAGTTCATTAAATCTGGCTGCTATTTTGTACTAAGTAAGCCCTAAAAACAAGTAAAACTGATAAAATGTGTAGAAACATTTCCTTCCTGAAATTTCGGTAAGTAACCTGGAAATTGACCTCAACTAGTTTGGGAAACCGGAACACTCAAGGAAATTATTTCAGTATTTTGGTGGGAATCCTGAGGGTATGGCAATCTTCCAGGATGCATATACCAGGGGTGTGCGATACTATCGAATTTCGATACCTTTTCCGATACTGTCTTGGTATCGGTAGTGGTATCGAAAATCCAAAACTTGGTACTGTATTGATTTTCGGTAGTATCGAAGGTATCGAAAAAGTATCATTAGTTTAAAAAATATTGCAGTATTAAGAGAATATCGAAGAGATTTTGGCACAGAAAATTAATTTCAAGAGTTTACATTGTTGTAGATCGGTGTAGATTAGTCAATGATAGGCCTAACGTTTAGCAGCAGCAGTTTCACCTTGGGTTTCACACGTTTTAATGGGCCACCTACCTATTGACTCTCTGTGAGTGCAATCCACACCAAATAAATCATATACGTAATCCCAAGAAGAACGGTGATTACTAGAAAAGAATACGTTACAGTTGATTGCTGACTGTTTATGGAAGCTAAGACTTTATTATTACAACGTTGCTGGTCTCTGTTGTTCACCAGTGTTTTACTCCAACTTGAACATGAGCATCCATCTTGAAATTGAAGAGTGCAATGCATGATGGGTATTTTCCGTAAAAATAAAAGTAACTAATTTGTTAAACTTAATTGAATTTTTTTTTTAAATTAAACTGAATATTTTGTGTTAAGTTATGAATTTAAAAATATATTTTATTTATATTTGTATACATACAATTTTTTTTTATTTCCAGAAAGCAACGATCTTTAGGCATTTAAACATCACTAAGCATTAGGCATGCATCCTGGCAGCAACAATCCTATGCAACTATCTTCTTTTAAACTTAAATTGATTTTTTTTTATTAAACTGGATATGTTTGTGTTATTAAATTACAAATATTAAATTCAAATACAGTTTCATACGTAAACTTAATATCATTTTATAAAATGTATACTTAAAAAATACACATATGTAGCCAGAAAGCCAATCAAATTAAACAAGCATGCAAGTAATAAAAACTAATAAACCCATTTGATGCTTGCTTTCTTAATTACATATGATATGTAATTTGTTCGTATTGCTTTTTTTGTAATATGAAATACATAAAATTGTAAGTAAATTCTATGTAGCCTAGTCAGTTTATTTTTAAATTTCCATGCTGAACAGTTGTCGGTACTATACTAATTACAATTAATAATTTTTTTTCTTCATTAATACTAATAGGCCTTTATGCAAACTTTTAAGGTTAATTTTTTAATGTAACAAAGAAGTTCAGCTTAACGTTATTGTCATATGAAATATTTCTGTCTGAACGGTAATTGTAATGAAGGAATAAAGGACGCTACGAATGAAGTCATTTGACTGTCTATTCCTACTGCTTTCTTTAAAAAGGTATCGGTATCCAAAAAAGTATCGGTATCGAGAAAAGTATCGGTATTGAGAAAATATCAGTATTGAGAAAGTATCGCGATACTGATACTCAGATTAATAAAGTATTGGTATCGGTATCGAATTGAAAAACCTGGTATCGCACACCCCTGGCATATACATAGTTATGTTCCTTTTCTGCATATTTTTTTTTATACGTCTTGCCTGTGTCACACATTGTTATTCTGTTTTTCTTATTCTTCTTAATTTCCCTATTGTACCTTGTGTACGGTCAAAGCTAATAAATAAATAAATGATGTGTGCAAGTTACTATTATTGAGATATTTAAGTAATCTTCTAATGACGGAATTTTGTTTAGGTACCATTCAGCCTTGTATAGTTGAGTTTTTTCCCTTAGCTTTCTGGATATAATGATGAAATACTGGATGTGCAGTTGTTGGGAAAAGATGGCAGCCATCTCGCTGTTGCTACCAACAGTTTATACATTAAAGTCTTTGAAGTAGCTTCCCTCACTTGCAGCCTTCTCAAAGGCCACACTGATATTGTTTTGTCCCTCAGTGTGTTCAGCTCTAATCCTTGCATGATGGCAAGCAGCTCTAAGGTGAGTGGCTTTATATAACTTGCGGTATTAATTGTCACTATTAAATTTACTCGAGTCAATGCTCACTTTTTGTTTTCCAGTAAAAAGAGCTTTTGAATGGGACTAATGTAATTGAATGGGGTTGGTAGCGTCATTCTCAAATTATTTTAATACTTACCAAAACCAAAAATAAGTACAGTAGTAAAAAAATAGCCTAAGAGTATGACATTTGAGCCACATAACTAAATAAAAATTAATTTACTGTACTTACAAGAAAAGTTCACACACCATTGCCTGACTGTGTACGAACTGTCATATATATTGCGTGAACTTCTCTTGTAAGTACTGTAATTTGATAAACCAAAGTAAAATGAAGCTACCAAAGCACGGTAATGGTAGTTTGTTACCAATCTGAATAGTATTTGAGGGTGGGTAGCGCACAAAGTTGGGATTGCTGGTTTTTTCTTCATGTACCCTCATTCCTGTCCCATCAGTGGTTCAGCTCTTACTTTCTGGTGCGTTCATCTAAGTAGGCTGTATAAAATCCTTAGTACTAAGCAGTGTTACTCTGTCAGTTGGTTCCAACATGGCCTTTGCAATGCATAAATGTTGTTGTGAAAGAATATAAGAAGCCAAGGATGTTGTTCTAGCCAACAATGTCGTAGCTTTTGAAAGTTAGGGCCTTGCAGATTAAGAGAGCTAAACAGTTTTGTGGCCTTAAAAACAGTAAAAGTGCTTAAATTTGAACAAACTAATCAACCTCGAGTTCCAGAAAACACTAGAAATGTCTTTGAAAATGTTGTTGGCTGGAAATTTTACCCCTTTTGATTCGGAATATTACATTACAAGGCGCTTCAAATGCAAAATCATTGTCACCCTGTATTACAAATGTAGGGTTTTATGATTTAGTTCTAGACCATGTAGCAAAGCCCAACAGCTTCCCTATTGTTCATTTGAAATGAGCTTTAAGGTATTTTTATTATTTTTTTTATTTTGCATTTTTTATATAGGCGCTTATAAATGGGGACAAAAATAAAGAAAAGTGAACATTTCATATAGGGGGCATCTAACTGGATAGGCGCTTATAACCGGGTAAATCAGGTAATCAATTTATCCAAAATAATAAATACTTCTACAAGTATTTACTCAGACTGTGTATTTGTAAAGTATTCATCTTGCATAGGTTGCAGTTGCTTGCAACATAGTCATACCGATATGCATACAAAAGCACTGCATTCCAAACTCTGTAAAAGAACTTTGTTTATCCACTTGAAATTTGTATGATCCTTTCTAACTATTCGCCACAGTTGTTTTTCTAACTATTGTTTGTTCTCTTTTTTTGAAAGGATAATACTGTCAGATTATGGCTGTTAAACGTAGAGTCAAATCAGATCAACTGTATTGCTCTGGCAGCTGGACACACCCAAGCAGTAGGAGCAGTAGCAACTTCAAGGTAGGCATTATCAACAGACCAACTTGAAAGGAGGCATAGTGGATATTTGCGACCTGCATTATTGTAGCCGTTAGGTCTAACGTTCCATTCTGTATATAGTCACTACAGTTACAACAAATCTCAGAATAAAGAAAAAATGTTCTTAAGATAGAAAGTACCTTACCGAATATCACAGAATTTAACACCTGGTTTGTATCCGAACTTAAAGACCACGAACCTATTTACAAGATTATGGTCCATTATGTGATCCCAAAAATGTATATTTTGGAACTGCTCTTGGGGTGCGTGAATGATAAACCTCATCTTTACCGATTGTGCTTGAGAAATCTAACCAGCATTATTAAACTCACATGAGGTTTTAAAACAGAAATCACCTAATCCTATAGGAATCAGCTGAGTCTTATACAGCCGAATCCTGGAGCACATAATGCAGTATCCAGCCATATCCAGATTCGGTAATTATATTAAACCGTATCTTCCTTTTTTTCTTTGCTCCTTAATAAAATCACTAAATGGTCTAAGAGTACAAAAGTTGCAGACGAAATAATTGTACAGTAATTATTGTTCAAAAATATAGGCAACTTGGGACCACCGTATTATGTTTTCGTAATTTAAAAAAATTGTGAAGTTCGGCTACGTAAATGCGCTTAAGAAAATATTCAACTTGGTCTACCCAGGAGATATTGAAATGATAACATCCACTGGTTACTCTTCCATTACAGCATTGTTTACTGCTTCCGAAACCTTTTTATGTTTTTAATACCATACAAGTAGTTTAAAGTTGTTAAATATTTACTATCGTAGAAAACTTGAAAGCGATCCGTTTTCGTACGCCATCTTGCTCCTAGCCAGCTGTTCGTGAGGGACGCACGTATGCTACCTCCATGCTACCTTGACTTGCTTCGTGTGATGTCATTTGAAACTGAACAGTAACACGATCGCAAACAAACCAATCTTAACTCGCGATACTGAAGGAGTTTCAAAATGGCCGTTGAAACTGAGTGGTTTAGCCGAGGAATAAAGGCAGTGACGAAGAAGTTGATGACGTCATTCAAAGCAGGCAAGGAAACAAGGAATCCCAGCTTTCCAATGTGACCAAGATGGCGGCCAAGATGCATTGCGTAGTTGAGTTACGACAGCTTGAACCTACGGCTGTTTTTAACAAACAAAAGCAATTTTACGTCAATTTTGGCGACACTACCAACAAAAAAATCAATTGAAGTAATCAAAAGATGATGAATAAATTGAATAAGATGATTAAATAAATTGAAAATACGCGTGCCTAAGTACCTAATTCAGTCAAAATTATACCTCTGTTGTACGCAATTGGGCATTTTTGAACTTAGGGGACGATATATCTAGGGATCGACCGAGTCCGGATATATCCAGATCCGGCGCCGGATAATGCGGTATCCGGCAAGATCCGGATCCGACCATTATATTGAGCCGGATACCGGATGCAACACAACCAAAACATGTCGCCGTAAACATGTAGCATGTCTCGGTAAAATAAATCGACGTAAAATAACTAAGCGATCTACGTGTATAAAAAATTGCAGATGTAATAATTACAGTGTAAATTAGTGCACAAAAATATACTTGGGATATTCGTATTAGGTTTTCATAACTAAAAAAAAAAGTTGAAGTTCGACTACATAAATTGCGCTTACGAAAATATTCATCGTCCGTTGCAGTACATGGGATACCTTGAAACGATGGTCCTCTGGTTATTCTTCCACTACAGTGTTGTTTACGGCTTCCGAAATCCTTTTTTTTAAAGTTTTTAATACCGTAGAAGTAGCTTAATGTTGTTTTATTCCTAATTTATATTCGCTATCGGTGATAGTTTACGGCCGCCAATCCCCGCCATCGCGCTCCCACTCTCTGCCGGCTGTCCGTAAATAGACGCGGACGTGCTAGCATCAATGGCTGTGACCTTGACTCGCTTCGCGTGACGTCACTTGCGACTGGCCCCCGTCGCGATAGTGATCACGTGCTATACACATGTCAATTGGGGAATCCCAGCTTTCCAACGCGACCAAGATGGCGGCTGTTTGTTGCGTTACGACAGCTTGAACCAAGGTCTAGTTTTAGCAAACAAAAAAAATTTCACGTCAATTTTGACGGCACAGCCAACAAAAAACGTTGATTAAGGTATTTAAAAGAGGATATTAAATTAAATGAATCCAAAATAGCCGTGCCAAAGTACCTAATTCAGTCGGAATTACACTTCCATTGTATGCAATAGCGGTTTTTCTTTGCAAACGGGGCTTTGAATAGAGCGTGCGTCGGGAGTTTTAGAAACGGTTTTGAAGTGGCGATAAATCGCGGTTTGGACGCCAAGGGGTTAAATTCGAAAAGTAAGACGGTTTAATGACGTCATCAAAAAACTAGCAAGAAATAATAGCATAAGCCAAATATGACTTCCATGTTGCAAAAGTCGAGACAGTTTTGTTCATAAAATGAAAAAAATACAGCTTTTTTATGTTGGTTTCGTTCCTTTTTTTTTTTGGCTTTCGGTCTTTGTTATACTGTGCGCAATACAAAACGGAACGAAAGCAATTTAAATCTGTAAATAAAAGACCTGTTGTGATTTTGTTTTAATGCAACCAAAATTCAATAATTTTAAGCTAAAATAAATAAGTGTGGACTACATACTGGTTTCACAAATATTGCAAAATTTTGCTAATTATTTTTCGAAATGAAGCAGTAGGCTAATCAATGAGAAATCCTTCAACTAGAAAAATGTTTTCTGACTGTTTAACCTAATGAGTGCTTTGTTTGTTTCAAAAAAATTTGCAGAAGTTAGCAACATTGCAAAAACAGTTCTGTAGCCTACATGCAATTATACTATACTGGTACTCATAATAGTGTATGACTTCTACGTGTTTAATGTAAGAAAATAATGTGAAACAAAGCGAAAATTAACACCATAGCTGCAACTTATAAGAGGGGAAAAATAAAACGGCTTTATTTCGTTTTTGTGTGTGAATTACCCGGTATCCGGTACCGGTCCGGATCCGGAACCGACCCGGCCCTGACATCGAATTATCCGGAACCGACCCGGATCCGGCAAAATGGTATCCGGTCGATCCCTAGATATATCGTTTGTCGGACATTTTAGACACGGTTTTGAAGCGATGATTGTTGTATGGACCAAAGATTAAAGACAATATCTTCTAACCAAAGTTGTTCTTCTTTGGTTTGGACGCCGGTTAATGACGGCATCAAAAACTAGCTAAAAATTCTAGCATAATAAACCACAGATGACTTGCAAGAGTTGTCTTTCAGTTTTGTTCATTTAAACGAAAAAAATTACATAAAAGACCTGTTGTGACTTTGAATTAATTTTTTTATGCAACTAAAATTGAATTGTAAAGTAAATGCATATCCTATACTGGTTTCACAAATGTTGCAAAATTCTGCAAATTATTTTTCGAAATGAAGCAGTAGGTTAGGCTAATCAATGAGAAAATCCTTAATTTAGAAAAATCTTCTCTGATTGAGTAACTTAATGTGTACTTTGTTTGATTTTTTCAAAAAATTTCCAGAATTTGCAACATTGCAAAAACAGAGTGCTGTAGCCGATAGGCACTTATACAGTTATACTGTACTGTACTCGTAATAGCGTAAGACTTCCAAGTGTTTAATGTAAGAAAGTAACGTAAAACAAAATAAAAATTATCACTAGCTGCAACTTATAAAGGAAAAAAAATAAACAACTTTATTTCATAATTTTTGTGTGAATTACCCAGTATCTGGCACCGGCCCGGATCCGGAACCTAAATCCAGAACCGATCCGGCGATAGCATCAAATTATCCGGAACCGATCCGGATTCGGTAAAATGCTATCCGATCAATCCCTACAATACTAGTACAGTAGTTGCACAAGCATAGGGAACATGTATGAAAAGCACGTTTAGAATTTAACACCATGTTCTTAAATTTGAGAATTTGTGGTATTTTTGAGAGAGTATCATTAAAGTTACTAGAACGTTAGGTATGATCTGTTCTTTAAACCCATTGGTACTGGTGTCCACTGTAGTGAGGCTAAAGTTAAGGAAACACCCTAATGGTTTCTTCAGAAAGACTTAGAAACATGCAAGTCCTATCCAAATATGTAACTCCTGCTCTTAAACTTACAATGTTCACACATTTTTGTTTTATAAATTAGGTTAACCACTGACTTTGTCGTAAGTAGTGGTCAGGACACAACTTTAAAAGTATGGGACATTCCACGAAATGTTGAGCATGCTTCAGGCTCTGCAGATTCTTTCTATTCACTGCGTTCACAATATACGGAGATTGCACATGAAAAGGACATCAACTCCATAGCAGTGTCACCTAATGACCAACTTATTGCTACAGGCTCTCAAGACAAGATTGCTAAGGTATGTTTCATTTGGGTTTTGCTTAGCCTAGTGTGAATTTATTGATAGTTAGCTAACCATACTAATTTCTAGTCGTCGGCACGAAAATATCTAACCTGTAAATTTATTGCATTCAGTTCCTGGGTGCTCTCTTTGTGTTTTGAGGCTTTTTCGCTCCATAAACGGCCAGCTGGACAACCCACTGCGCATGCGTCATGCGCAGGGCCGGCCGTCATCTCTTTTCCTCAAGCTCTCGTCAAAGACGCATCGCTTCAACCTCTCTCCTGCTTCATCTTTCGCTCGAAATATCTTTCACCAACGAAGATTCAAGCCGAAGGCATCGAAAGAATCCTTTGTCGAAAGAAGATCTTTGCCCTGCTCCTGGCTACGGAAGAAACCTTCCTCACCGATGTGGCTTCATCAGCATCTTTAGTTGAAAAAAATCCTTCGTCAAAAGATCACTGCTTCAAAGGGTAGGCTCACATCTGGCTGACCATGCACCCATCAGCCAGATGTGCACCCTTCGGCAGGGACTCCGTCTCCTCCTGCCAGCCACCCCAACGGTGGATCCAAGCATCGTGGCTCTGCCCTCTTTCTCTTTTTAACCTCGACAACGAGAACTCAGTCACTCCACCCGATGGCATCGCCACTCCCATGTGGACTGCATCTTCCTTTGCCGCCTTCTTCGTCTTCTCCTACGCCTTCACCTGAAAGAAGATGCCGAAAATTCCTTCGTTAAAAGAAGATCTTTCTCCCTGCTCTTCATTCCGGAAGATTGAAAATGTCACATGGTCTACTGTGAAAATTCATTTTAAAGTTAAAAAATCACCTTAAATCAACGCTTATTTTCACAATCACACGAAAAACAACAAATTTCCGCAAATTTTCGATAGTCAGCAGTCCTGGAGGTGGACAAACCCAACGAATAACGGTAATCGCGCTCCAGATTCGCAACGTGCCCAACAAATACCGGAGGCCGCGCCCAATATTCGAAGCAGACGAACGGTGCCGCGCCCAATATTCGAAGCAGACGAACGGTCGTTACGAAGTAGTGATCTGTGTTGTTGTGGAGCCTGAAGATGATAGTCGCCTGAGCCATTCCACCTCCAGGATTGCAGACTATCGAAAATTTGCGGAAATTTGTTGTTTTTCTTGTGATTGTGAAAATAAGCGTCGATTTAAGGTGATTTTTCAACATTCCGGAAGAAATCTTCTCACAGACGTTCCTTCACCAACATCTTTCATCGAATGAATCCGTTATCGAAAGAAGATTCTTTGTCAAAAGATCATCGCTTCAAAGGGTGGTATCACATCTGGCTGACTATGCATCCGGTGGCATCCCGCATGACTCCGTCTCCTCCCGGTTGTCCTTCATTGAAAGAAGATCCTTCGTTGTTTGAAGATCTTTCATCTCACTTCCGCTAGCTCCGTCAAGCTTCGCCATCGCTGCAGATTCAAGCCTTCGGCCTTGCATGACCTCACCTGTCGCCGACCGCTACCTTGCTGAGTGTCGTCGAAAGCTTTTCCCAAAGCGCCAGCCATAGTTGCCGCCAATTAGGCCTCTTGTCACCGACTTTTCCAGCTGTTAATTCTCCCATGAAAGAAGAGCTTTCACTTGAAAGAAGATACTTCACTTCGAACATGATCTTTCATTCGAAAGAAAACCTTTCACGCTATTGAAGAGTTTTCACTTGAAAGAACATCTTTCACTCGAAAGAAGTTTACACCGTTTTTCCTCCCAGCCTGCTTCAGCCTCACTCTTCCATGCGACAACCGAGTATGCCTTTCAACACAACAGCGCCGATTTTACCACAACGAAACTTTTCATGCGTGACGGCATGATCTTGGAGACAGCCGAGGGATCCCTCCCTTACTCAGCCTCCTTTCAACCCGCTCACGGCAGCTATGTCAAGCCTCGCTATTGCAGCAGCATCAAGCCTTCTCTGCTCTAACATACCACCGACTGGCACCTTGCTGAGCGTCGTCGAAAGTTTTTCGGGAGCGCCAACCATCGTTGCCGCCACCCAAGCCTCTTGCCACCGACTTGATCCACTGCTGACTCTCGCAGCCGTCCCTTCGACTGCCTTCTGTCTCTCACCAATGGGAATTTTCTGCTCACCCAACCCAACGACTGTGATTCGCATCCCTGCTGATCCAGCCGTCACGGCCTGTTGCACCTGCCGTATTTCGTAACCATTGGTCGGCACGCCACTCATCGCTACCATCGTTCAGCGCTCTTCACCTGACATCACTGGCTGCCGCTAATCCACACTCATTGAAGCTGGCTGCCCCTCACCCATCATCGTTGCAGATATTTAGAGCTTGCATCTTTGTCATACCGCAACTTCTCACAGCCTGAATCACAGCCTCATGCTGCGTCCTTCGCTGCTACTGTCCCTCTTCAACCCTCATCCGCAGCGCATCTTCATTCACAACAAGCCAGCGGTCTTTCACCGACCCTCGTCACAGCTGCTTGGAACTACGTCCTTCACTGTCTGCTGCCCCTTGACGAGCTTCCTTGCAGCTCGATCGGACCTTCACCCTTTCCTTCGGCCATCATTGCCGCTCCTGTGGAACTTCATTCGTCGCTAGCCTGCTGTCCCTCATTACCATCATCTCAGCTCATTCGGACCTTCGTCCTTCACAGCCTGCTATCCCTCGCTGAGCTAGATTGCAGTCTCTTCGGACCTTCGTCCATCGCAGCCTCCTGTCCCTCGCCGACCATCACCGCAGCGATATCGGATCACCGCTCTTCGCTGCCCGCTGTTCCTCATCAACATGCATCACAGCAACCTCTGACCTTCATCCTTGACGGCTTTTGTCCCTCGCCGACCACCGTTGCAGCCCTTTCAGGTTTCCGTAATTATCAGCTTGCAAGGTCCTCACCAGCAAAAATCACAGCCTCATGCCCTCGTTTTTCTGCTGGCTGTACCTCCTATCCTCTGCAACTGCTCTGAAACCCTCACCCGCTGCTGCCTGCTGTCTCTCGGCGCTCTTCGTGGCAGTTCCTTCGGACCTCTTCTATCCACCACTCGTTGGATCTTTCCTTTGCTCATCCTTCACCTCGAAGCATCCTTCGCCTCTTCACTGATCTCCTTCAGTCTGAAGATCTATCCTTTACCGCAAGATGATCCTTCGCCTGCATCCTTTGCCGAAAGGTCATCAGCCAAACGGGGCTCCTCCCATCATATCTTGGCTCCTCTATGGACTCGATGGTAACCCGAAGCCAGCCTTCCGCCCGAAGACCCAACAATCTTGACCCGACCTTCTTATTTGCCACCACTATTTCCTTCTTCCTCGTCTGCACCGGAATTCCACACGGCATCCCCACTTACTTGCGGTCAACGCCGTCCTTTGCTGCCTCTTTCGTCTTCTCCCTCGTCGTCTCCTTCATCCTAGGCACCACCCTCGTCTTCTCACAGCAAGTTGCACGTCCGGGAAAGGATTGTCTCTTCCAACATCGGCTCATTAAGGAAACAGAAACATGAAACCGCTCACACCACCTCGTCCAAGAAGCAGCACTCTTGTCTTTCACTCATCAACATTAAATGAATCTTTTGCCACCCAGCTCGCCTCTCATCCCATTGCAATGCACACTGGCTCGTCGACCTACACATCAGGTCATTTGCACGTCAATCTCTTAACCCTCATGAAGACTCACTGCAAGCTGAATAAATCCACCGGTCTTCACGAGCAGCTCTTCCAGTCTTCTCCCATTGTAGCCTGCTGCACCTCACCCACCATCGTCTGCGGCTTCCCGAATGATGCCGTCAGCTCCGACTGACGCTATCCAGTCACGTTAAGATTGTGGTTTATCGTACACATGCAGTTGTCTCTTTTTGTTTCTCGTCATGAAATAAAGACAACGGTTGGTTCATTGCTCATCTCTGGCCCCACGTTCTCAGCCAAAAGGTGCCTCAACCCTTCGACCAAAAGAAGCTCTTCCAAACTTTCACCGGAAAACAGCAATGTCTGCCTCTGGGTCTATTCGAAGCCTTCACCAAAAGAAGTCTTTCATCATGGCTCAATCCACCCACAAACATGAATTCACTGACAAAACCAAGAATTCAACCAGGATAACAACATAACAATGACCACCTGTAACAATAACCACCTGTCATCAACGCCAGGTCGACATTTCTTTCATTCACTCTGTACTGATGACCATCTGAAACTCTTCAGGACTAGCCAGCCATCAGAACCTCGTCAAGAACACCACAGCTCTTCTGACCTATCGCCATTCGCCGCAAAATCTTGCCGGCTTTGTCAACCTCACCAACGTAACAAGACTTGAACGAGTCCATCTGGGACCTGTCCTCATGACAGGATGCAGTCCTCATACACTTTGAAGCTGAGGCTCCTTTATGACGTACATCTCTGTGCAATCCAGAAATCTCGCTGACAACGACATGGGTCACAGCTAAAGAATGAAAGACACTGTCCACTTCCCTGACACGCCACAGCCAAGGCCGCATTCTGACGAAGCAATTCCATCATCACCATCCACCTCCCCACAAACACGATAAGACAAGAAACAGACTACACCATCCGGATCTCTTTGTCCTGCCTGACATGTCTTAGTCATTTTTGATTTCTGCAAATTCATCCATCCAAGGCCACGTCTGGACTTTAGAACCAAGACGCAAAGACCCTCTGAAACCTCGAAGACAATCATCATTCCAGCACTCACAAACTTTATTGGCGACAAACCAGAATGAACACCCTGCCCAGTTCTAACCTGATGCTTTACTTCCATTGAACAGAGGACAATGAGCGTCGAGGAGGCTGAAGCCGCCTATTCCCAACTTTCTCCACAGGAGACAACATGACTTCAGCCACATCAATCAGAAGTTGGATCAACAAGGTTATCCACAAGGCCTACGACGATCTGTTCTTTAGCTTTCCACAATCAAGTCGCCATTACACATTCCTTAAAGATGCATTATGGAAAAGCCAAACTGTCTTCACGAGTCACCACTTCTGGTACATGTCAAGACAAGTAACTGGGCTACACTGTCTGTGGACTTGTTGTCGTAAGCCAGATCTGTAGTCCAACCCCCTTAAGTACTGAAAAACAGAAACGAAGACCACCAGAAGACGGAAGTAAGACCATCCAACACTCCTGTTTCTGTTCCCTTTCAACAATTTGTTAATGAACAGAAACAATTTGTGCGAAGCTTGTTAACTTTTGGGGGGAGCCAGCTCGCAACCCGGGGTAACCCATCGTATGGTGCCCGCCACCATATATTGACGAGGTCAACTGTGAATGCAATAAATTTACAGGTAGTAGATATTTTCGTGCCGACGACTAGAAACCTTAAATTTTCCCAGGTCAAAATTAGTTTCTATTGTCTTACCGAAAATATATACTACCTGTAAACCGACCCTACCTCCCCTCTTGAGTCACTACCATGACATATCGAGAGGAAAAGAGATGGGAGGACTGCGCATGATGCATGCGCAGTGGGGTTGCGCAGCTGGCCAGATCTAGAGAGCGAAAAAACCTCAAGACACAAAGAGAGCACCCAGGAATTGAGTGCAATAAATTTACAGGTAGTATATATTTTTGGTAAGACAATAGAAACCAATTTTGACCTGCGAAAAAGTAAGGATTTTTTTATTTAATTAACCCACGTAGTGTTTAGAATCATACAAATTTCTCAATTTTTTCTTGTTTAATATTGGCACATGTATCTTCACTATTAAACACTTTGAGAAAGATTTTCAAACTTGGCCAGTTCAACATCCCTAGTACATTGTAGCTAATTTTTAATTTTCATAAGGGGAGACCTTACATGTTCAGACCATGTTTGATGGCGGGTGCTTTTTCATGCACCACAGGTTGGTATTTACACCGCAGGGTGACACTGGTGACTTCGTCCATTCGGAACAATCCTAACACTTTACTTCAAAAAGGACGAAGGAAGTCAGCAGATATGTTAATTAGCGCATATGAAACCCGGTTGGAAACATATGTAAATTGCGCATACGAAAGTAGGCAATTTTAGAAACAATCTTATAAACAGGACAGATAGCCAATTGGGCTCGATAAGTGTTAAATAAATACGAATGCAAACCTATTTACATTGCCATTTGGACTTAAATGTCAGACTGCCTGAGTGGGGAATCGAACCCACGACCTTTGAAACCGAAGGCCGGAGTCCTACCACTCAGCCATACTGACATGGCCAATCTGCTGGACATTGAGGGTTCTTCTGGTCAACAGGCTCCTGGCTGTCAGAGCAACTGATGAAAAAAATGTACCTTAGTACGGTGCAGTCGAGAATTGGAAATGCTTACGTAGTGGTTTATTTTGAATGCTGACAGTGATCAATTTTTTTTGAAAAAACTCACCATTTTACTTTGGATGTCTGTATCAATAAAATTCTTCTTCTTCAAAGACGCTCAAACCCAAAAGTGAA
>JAHWFP010014787.1:0-22655 GCA_023313725.1 Lithobius niger | reverse complement strand
GGACTCCGGCCTTTGGTTTCAAAGGTCGTGGGTTCGATTCCCCACTCAGGCAGTCTGACATTTAAGTCCAAAAGGCAACGTAAATAGGCTTGCATCCGTATTTATTTAATAATTAAGGAGGAAAGCAGCTTGTCTATTGCGTTCGTAGAATTTTCTATGTGCATTGCTTCGTTTGCTGCAAGCAAGCGATAATAGACAAAACTCGATGGAGCTTGATGCTGCAGAATTTCATTCTGTGGCATCCCACCTTTAAAGACATGTACATCAATGGTTTAATAGTGCCTTGAAGCATAAACACCTTTGGAAACTGTGGTTTTAAATGTTACTCAGTTGCATGTGTAGCTCCGTGAAGTTTAAAATAAAAAAGGCTGGGAACAAAATTGTACTTATTAATTAATGCGACTGATTGTTTACTTATTAATTAATGTTTTATTCTTTATTTCCAGCTGAATCTAAACCCATGTCAACACCTTCCTTAAAGGTGGATTTGCATGGATTGAAGAAATTCACCAACTACAGCATCCAAGTAGCAGCTTATAACAGGGCTGGGGATGGATCTTACAGCCGGCCCGTTTTCTGCAGCACAGATGAAGACGGTAAGGTGCATTTATAATATTGATTTCAACGCGTACGCGTGACGCTCGGCGCGTGAAACTAGAGTTTTTCCCATGCTCAACGCTTAAGCGTGACCATTTACAATTGGAGAGCAGGTGGGCCAACGCGCGCGTTTTGCTATTTTCAAGCGTCACGCGAATATCTACTGGACCTAGCTAGATCGGTGAGCGCCAAGCGACGCTCGCACGCTTAGTTATTGCATGCTGGGATAAAAAAAATGGGGGTATCAACGGATTTCATCGGCGCCGATCGGTGCCACAAGAAAGGAAAACGTGGTGTGCTAAAAGGTTGAACGCCCAAAATAAACGGCCAGATATCTTAATTACAGTGACCTTGACCCGTATGTCATCGAATCTTGGTGCTATAGAAGAAGGAAGTTGTGAAACAGCAGAGTTGGAACGGAGTATCGGCCAGCATTATCAAGCTCACGCGCCTGCTCACGCGTTTGATTTGTAAATGAAAGAGCGTTTGCTTTAGCGTGACGATACCACGAGCGGGCTAAGCAGATTGTCCGCGCGCACTGCTTTGCTCATGAACTGGCGTACGCGTCGAGCGTCACGCTTACGCACAAGCTTTTATATTGTAAACGCAGCCTAAGTGTTTTGACTGGGTTTAAGAAAGAAAGCAGCTCATTGTGAAATAAATCTAAAAACAAGCAGAATGCTTCACCAAGCACCCACGAAAATTACCCCATGTGTGTGTGGAGGCAACAGTTGACTGAACACGAAAAAACTAAGTTCCAACTTGCACTACAAGCTTTGTGAGGGTTTCCCGGGGACCCCGAGCAAAGCGAGCAGCAACAGTCGAGTGGTCAGCGTCCCTTTCTCCTAAGTGAATGCTGATTCCAATCCCACGACCGACTTAATGGTAGTTAAAAAAAAACTGCCAGAAATTAATTCATTTATCAACGGGCCAAGATGGATTATTACGATCTTCATGATATATATTTGTGACCTTGCTTATACAAAATGAAATGTTTTGTTGTCTCAAACCATATTTTGTTCTTTGTAACAATAATCATTGGTTAAACTACTCGAAACCAAAATCTTTTTAGTGACCTTTTCAGTTTAGCACTGACAAAAAACTACTGTTACAATATTATAACCATTTTGGTGCAATAACCATTTTTTTTTCACTAACAGTGGCGGTTACGGCATGCTATCTGGGGTAAGCCTTCCTTCAAGGCCCATTTTCTTCTAAAATATCCTAACTAGCGCTTTTTTTTTTTGCTCTGTTTTGCTTTGTTGTATTAGTGAAGTTCTTTACTTTAATTTACTTTACTTGCCCCTTGAAGCCACCAGAGTTGAACGCTGGGAAGTCTTCGAGAAGAACTTTTTACCGAAAATGACCGAAATTACCGAAAAAAGGTCGAAGGACGGGTGGGCAATAATGGTAGCTGGGCAATAATGCGTAACCCCACCCCGCGGTCAATCCGTCCGTGAACTGTAACAAAACATTCTAAGTAGACACAACATTAAACATTTAATCAGTGGCAACAGTTTTGCTTACCACAACCAATTAATTTTGTAGTCGAAAATAATTTGTTTATTAGACCAACAACTACTTATTTCCTTGATTAATTCTTTATTTGTTTTAATTACTATTTTTTTTTTATTGCCTATATAAAATGGCATATCCATTTCAGCCATAACCTGCTTACTGAGTAACTTATCATCTCTAATGTGTGGCGCAGTGGCAACCTGGACCACTGCTCTGTGACTGAGGTTGGCGCTCTCTGACTGAGGTTGGGATGACCTAGATGTTGTCGCGCCGTTAAGTATCAATCCACTCTCTTATCATACCACCCAGCTACCATTACACATACTTTACATTTCTCACTATTACTATCCTGTTGGCTGTTGCTATATTTCACACATAATTAGTTCAAATAAATTATGCTTTTGGGACCTTAACGTCTTTTTACTAAAAACTATACTTAACCACTTAATTCCCTCCTGAATGTTCTTGGTGTCGACGGCCACTTACGGTCCGGCACTTACTTGTTGATTGTGGCCATCTTGATGGTGTTCGTCGTCGGTTCCATCTTCCGCATGACATTGCGCGTCAGTTGGGCGATAAGTCTGTCCTCCTGTCCGGTGTTTTTCAATTTTTGCAGGAGGTACAGATGTATGATAAGATTTAGATTGGGGGTTTGAATAACATATCTGTAATGTGTGGTGCAGTGGCGACCCGGACCACTGCACTGTGACTGAGGTTGGCGCTAATGACCAAGTTGTCGACGCGCCATTAAGCCTCAATCTCCTCCCACCCCCTAATTCCATTTTTCATGATTTTTGTTTTTATGATGTCGAAAGGTGGCTGTATACCACGAGCCACGGCTGTTTGTCGTGACGTCATCATGAGTTAGCCACTGACGAACGAGAATAGTGGACCTTTGGCCGTCTGAGTGGGCTAGCCCAGTCACATGATACGTACGTCACGGCAAACAGCCTTGGCGCGTGGTTTAGATGTCATCCGTGAGCCTGCAAAACCTTGTATCAGTCAACCAATCAGAAGACTCCTAAATGGTCACGTGTTAACACCTAGTAAATGATTGGCCAATAATTTGACGCGCAAGACCTGGTAACCCCAAGTTCTGCCTCCAATGGGCATGGCGACTCTTCTCTACATCATTCTCTTTGCAGCACAAGGTAATTCAATTTAAAGCGTTTGAATTACTTTTATTGTTTTAAAGCATGTATCCCTCTTAAGCTAATTCCGAAAAGCGTTTAATATTGCATAAAATAGGGTAGTTAAACCATTTTTTTCAGTTACGATGTTTTCATTTCCACTTACGGCTGTTTTTGTTATTGCAAAACCTCGTTGGTGAAAAAGCGTTTTTTCTTTCCTGTAAAATTCAAAATGTCACACGTGGTTTTGCAGTATCGCCGACGATATGAATTTCTTCTACTCTGTATCTCACTGGTACTTGTTGTTTTGGTATTCCCTCTTGTGGCAAATTTGAAACAAAAATCTGACGTAAAAAATCTGAATAAAAATAACGATCAATTTATTATTCATTTCCTTATAGTTCCAGGGCCACCAGCAGAAGTTAAAGCACTTGTTATGTCATCCGATGCCATCATTATCTCCTGGAAGCCTCCAATCTTCGACAATGGGATTTTGACCAAATACAACATTTACATTCGTGAAAGGGGAGATAGCCATCCAGTAAGCTTATATTTCAACTATTCCTATAGGTTTCCGTAAATTTATGAACATACCTCAACGTAGGCGATCATGTACGACTCTGTTTGCAACCTTAGACGAAACACTAGCTGAAGCCCGCACAGTGTTAATGCACGGCTTGCAATACTGGTTAGGTATGGTAGCTCATGGGGTATGTTCATGTTCGACCGAATTGAGTTTCTTGCTATTTTAGCGTACACTGGTTAATAAACGCTGATTTTCCTTCACTTCGCTCGCTCAATCAGCGCCGCTCACTCAATCAGCACATCCAGTCGCTCAAATCACCCACCCCAATGCTAATATCCCCCCCCCCCCCCCACTTTTTCTAATGATCACTTCTATTATATTCTTTCATATTCAAGTACATGCTGGCGGAAATAAATTATGCTCAGGCGGTCTCGAAACTGCCCCTTCGAGAAGCATGCTGTCCTGAAAACTTCCCCAATGTTTCCATTTTACCAGACGCGTGGTGCTTAACTTTTAAAAGTGCTGACGAGTAGAAGTCAAAATTTCGACGATTTTATTATGTAAATAATCTTTTGGCCGTGTGAATATGGCTCAACGGTAGGATCTTGGGAATTTGGTTTCAAAGGTCGTTGGTTAAATTCTCCGCTCAGGCAGTCTGACATACAAGTCCTAAGGGCAGCGTAAATAGGTTTGCATCTGTAATTATTTAATTTAATGTAAATATGTAAATGTTGCAAACACTTTTATGTCTTTTTTTTCCCACGTACAAACTCTTACTTCATTTACTTTGCCTGTCTTTTCCCACGTAGAGCCAGTTTGCTACATTTACTCAAACGTATGTAAATGTTGAAATTCTAATTTAATTCTGATTACTGGTCGTGTAAGATTAGCACATAATTTAGGTCTATTTGGATATGAATATTTACGCATTGTTCATAATAAACAGGTCCTGTATGTTTGCTTATTAAAATTGGTATATCCCATATTTTCACAGACTAAAGTCTACATTTCCACTAACAGTTGCTTAATGCATCTACATAGTAATACGTGCACAAGTGAGTTTATTAAACAATCGATGAATTCATAATTAGCATGCCCTTTGTACACAGCGAAAATGTTTCAGTTTAATTTTTTACTTGCTTTGCTCGCTTAAGAGAGAGGTGCCTGTATGCCAAGCTATAATGAGACTCACCTTTTTGTAAAATAGTATTGATTTCTTTTGCGAATCAGACATAGAATATCGCTGCTTATTGTGTAAGTATTTTGATTAATATCGTTTAAGTATTTGCACAGACATTATAATAATAGAAGGTTTAAGGGCGCGTTTACGCTAGGACAGTTTTCTCGCTTACTAGCTTTTACTTGGCCAATACTAAATCTGCTGGCTGCTTCTCGCCTTTATTGGAAAATGCGGCTTTCAAGTAGTCTATACGTAGTAACCATGGCAACAACGCGGACGCAAATTTTTTCCTCGCGACACGACGTACGGTGGTTGCAACATGACAGCGTCGATTTATGACAACAAGAAAACAATTTTTACTGGCGTATACGACGCCGGACAGATTCCTGAATACCGGCATTCGAAGGTTTGTCTTCGAATCGATAACTCCGAAATGGACGCCATGTTGGATTTTGAATTCTCGTTGCGAGTAGCTATTTATTCTACCGTCGTTTGATCACTGCTAGAAGCTGTTTTTTCAGCGAGAATAGCAAATTTTGGAAATAGCGTGAAATGACAACAATGTTGTAGAAATGTTTAAAATGACTGTTGCACTTTGATCTTTGTTCGTGTTGTTATTTATAATACATTTAATTAGTTGTCTATTATCGCAATCATTTAATAGAAACGGGAAATTAATCGTAAATAAAAAAACAGTTGCCTAGCAAATTGCTTTCGGCGAGCGAGAAGGTCTCGTTGCGTAAACTAGCTCTAACCCCACAAAGGTGGTAGGGTACAGGAAGGGTGAAACCGCTAACACTAGTCCCTGTCACAATAAAAAAAAATTGTCAGTGAGCAAGTGTTATTCACAATACAAACTTGAGGAGTCTTTTCAAGAAAATTCTGAGTCAAGTTTCCCTCAACTGAAACTTAAAACGATCGGCTGACAACGCCTGTATTGCCTCCCTCGACAGAGTGTTCCATGGATGGATCATCCTGACCCACAAGGAAGTTCATTCTGCAGTCCAACTTCCCAGAAGTCACAGCCTGGTTTTGGGGGTAGCCCCTAATAACCCTACACGGTCATGGGTCGAAAAACGGCAAATCAACTGTTAAAAGGCCGTTAATAATTTTGTAGGTCAACAGAAGATCTGCCCGAAGGCTGTACAACAAGGGATTCAAGCCCTATTCGAGATAGCCTTCATTTACAACAGGCTATTCAGCTGTGATAAAACCCTCAATTCCTGAAGGGCGCTTATGACCTAGCTGTCGATGCGCCATTAAGCCTCAATCCACCCGCTCCCTCATTCCCCGAACCCACCATGAGTAACTAGATCCAGATACTGGCCACATTCTCTCTAGGATAGTTTGGTACGAGGCTGCCTTAATAAGCCGTCGTCAGATTTAATTACTTATTCAAGGATTTGTTTTTAGTTATGAAATGGCAATTCTAGCCGGTGCGCCGGAATTGTATCGACATGGAGTTAACGTTAACTCCGGAATTTTCTTAAATTCTGACCCCTGTGTTGGACCCGGAATTACAGTGACTCCGGATTCGTGATTTGCTTTAAAAGTGTCTGAAATAATCCGGAATTGTGGTAACACGGATTTAAAGAAACTCCTGATTTTGTTTATGATTAAAATACGTCCCTGTCTCGCTCGCGCTGCCGCGCTCGCTGTGGCTATACATATAACATCAGAAACCGTGTTACTATAATTCCGTGTTGCTGCAAATCCGTGTTACTACTATTCCGGATTGTTTTAGACACTTTCAAAGCAAATTACGAATTCCGGTTCCAACACAGAAGTCAGTGTTTATGAAAATTCCGGAGTTAATGTAACTCGGTGTCGGTACAATTCCGCGCCCCCTTCTTGCCATATCCAACCCATTTACAGGATCCTTACTCCCTACCTCGCCAACAGTTAAATAAAAAAAAAACTCGAAGCTTTCACATGAACATCATCAGTATCTGAATACGGATGCAAACCTATTTACGTTGCCTTTTGGACTTAAATATCAGACTACCTGAGAGGGAAATTGAACCCAAATGCTAAGGTAATATCGCTAAGCTATACTGACACTGCCAAAAGTAAACCTCCACAGACAGCATTTAACACGCACACATATACACAGATATGCCGCCTATGGACATTTCTTTTTGGTCGTGTCAGTGTGGCTCAGCGGTAGGACCTCAGTATTTGGTTTCAAAGGTCGCCGGTTCGATTCCCCGTTCAGACAGTCTTGACATTTAAGTCCAAAAATCAACGTAAATAGGTTTACAACCCTAGTTATTTGACACTTGTCGAGCCCATTTGGCTTTCCGTCTTGTTTAACCATCAGTATCCCTGCACCACCAAGCATACTTTTAGTTTCTTAAAATACGTGGTTATTGATGCATAGCGTTAACAAACTGCCACTCAGATGTATTAGACCGCGTACGATTGTAATGTTACCACCACAACCATTCCCAATGGATGAAAAAAAAAAGCAATATCATGTTACTGAGAATAATAACGGGTATAACCATGATTGTAAGATGTAATTGTTTGTTTGTGCGTGTGTCCGCAGTGGTAATCTCGATAATCCTTATTCTATTGAAGTCCGCAGTGGGCATCTCGATAATCCTTATTCTAGTGAAGTCCACAGTGGGAATCTCGATAATCTTAATTCCTTTGTTTGTTTGTATATCTGTCAAACGGAATTGTCTGTATAAGTAATGATTCGAACTGAGGCACAGTACTGATGACGTCATGTTGTTTTTTTCAGTCACAATATTTTCATGCAAACGGGATCTAGGCTTCTATTTCTCTGAACCCCATGAGAGAGAAAGCATCACAACAATGCCCTATAAAACTGGCCATATATGGGGGGGGGGGCTGCCCTAGTAATACTAATGTACATTTATTAACGTGAAGAATATCACGGAAAAGGCAATTGCTGGGTCATAAAAGCTAGCCTTTTACACAACACCCACCCCCCTCTCTCGAAAAAAAAGTTAATGAAAACCGTATTGCACCTCAAATAATTCTGAGTCTTTGTTTTAGAGGCCCATAATGTACTCCTTACCCGCTGGTCAAACCCATTATGAGGCGAGGGGATTAAAGGAAGATTACCACTACGAATTTTGGGTCACAGCATCTACAGCTAAGGGGGAAGGAGACCAGACCAGAATCGTTTCGCAGACTCCAGTTTCAACCGGTAAGGATTTTGTAATTTTAAGGTATACTTTCTAAACACAGTTGTAAAAAAAAAAAAAAAAATGCTGCAGCACAATCATCGCACAAAGCACTCAACAATTACCGTTAATGTATCTCGTTTAATATTTCAAGGGTCAGTTTCAGTTTCATAATTTTTACACGATTGTCTTTTTAAATATTTATTTAGCTATTTAAAAACACCAACACTTAACCCACAAAGAACAGCTGTATGTTTTCTGTTCCCTCCGAGTCCGTGTTGGTGTTTTTAAATATTTTAAATAAAGATGATGTATATTATGGAATTGAATTTTGAATTGGTCAAGTTGCTTAGTCATTCACTCCCCTTCTTAAGGAAAATGATTGACTTTTCGGAATTGAACTTTGAAAAGGTCATCGCTTGGTCATTCACTCTTCCTTTCTTTGTGTAGATGGAATTGAACTTTGAAAGGGTCAAGTTTCTTCGTCATTCTCCTCGCTTTACCAGATATTTCTTCTCCTCAAAAAAGCCTGGTAATGTTCAAAATTGAGCCGGTGTAGCCATAAGAGCATTAAACTGTTTCGGCTGACTTAAGACTCAAAGAAATTAATTTAAAAAAAAACTATACCGGAGAGACACTCAAGGACCATGGCAAGGTTTTCAAACTTAAACAGACTTGTAAGGGGGAAAACAACTTCCAACTTACCATTCGTATTGCCCGGCCAACGTTGAAGGGCCGCCGCAAAAGTGAGAGAAAATAACAATGAACACTTTTCGGTAAACAATTTCTTAAGATACAATGTTACCGGATCGGATTGTTTAACGTAAGCAGTGTAGCTTTAATCAACGTCGAATAAAACATTGGAAAAATTAAACACAATGGCACGGATCACTAGGTCGGAAGGAGCGCACAAAAGTCAAAAGGGTGAGAACACCCTTCGCAGAAATTCATTGCATGTGGATGTGGAATGTACACGGAACAAAATTGACAAATATGTTGCTTGAAATAATGTATTCAGTTAACTGCATAGATGATGAGATTGCGGAAAAGGCCAAAGTTAAACAGGCAAGCGGCTCAAAGCTTTTATTTCCACAAGCAGTCAAATATTGAGGAAGCTCAATATTCAAGTGTAGTGAAGCAGCCAACTTCATTTACGTTAAACAATCAATAAATTTCCCTAAAGAGTGTATGCCATACTTTTAAAATTATGTTTGGTTGATTTTGTTTTTAGTCCGGGAAATTCGACTTTATATGTAATTAATGTAAAAGCTTTTACTCTGACCCCTGTAAAGCAGACGGTCAGCTACATTTTCCATTTCTGTTTCAGTTCCGGCTAAGATCGCGTCGTTTCCGGAAAGAATTCAAGCGGACCGAAACGACGACGTCAGACTCCCTTGTCGTTCCGTCGGGATTCCAACACCGGAGAGAGAATGGAGGGTGAGGTAAATAATTCATTTCTAGATCTAGTAAACATTGGATTACAGTGAATTATTAAAAATAGATTACTGCCTTAGTCAGATAAGCTCTGAAATTATCCAGTCAATACTTGTATGGTTGGTGTGCCTGCAAGGTTGCAGATTTAAGCACCAGACAATCAGGTATTTTCGTTTATTATTTATTTTATTTACCTGGACAGGATTCTTTGACATGTAAAGCTCAAAACTTGAAGAGTATGTGTCGTCAGTCAAACAAATAATATTTTGAAAATATGTTATTTCAATATAATTTTTTAAGTCGGCTGGTACTTAATGTTTATTTATTTTTTTGTTTTTGCCAAATGACTTTCTAGTGGTTTAAGCCAGAGACTGAAAAGCCCCTTTTCGAGATAGTTTAAATTTATTTAAAATCGGGGTCAAACATTACAGATTTAACAAATAACAAATGTAATTAAATACTAATAGTGGTAAAAATTCTGAAAGCCAATTTAAACAGTAACACAGCACATGGTCTAATTTGATTTGATTACTCACCCAGCTTCATAATTTATAACAGCTGTAAAGCTTAGGCGAATACAACATTTTTTGATGTAAAGTTATTGGGTGGTCCACATGCAACTTAAAATGTTAATGGTATATAGTTAAAATGGTATATTGAAATGAAAAAAAGAGTACAATTTTACGTAATTTCGAGTTTAGTAGCTGGACAAAGATACAGATATACTATTTAGTTATTTTATTTATGTTTTAATTTTTTAAAGCACGCATGGCATGTAAACGAAATGCGTAAATTCAGATAGTCTAACGTAAAACTATATATTGGTAATTAAGAAAATGGGTTGGCTCACTGCACTAAGGTCTCGTATTAAGCATGGTTAATAAACCTTTCATGGAAACTGTTAAGTTCCTACAACAGCGTTAACATCAGTGTCAGTGTTCTGCGCAGCTTTTTACCTGGTTGCCTAAGGCCACGTTTGCACACTGATCTCGCAATGAATTTTCACAGCTAGAAGCAACCAGAACTGTCAAAACGGTGTCAATTTTGGTTCCACCGATTAACTAGGAAACATTCAGTAGCAAGAGTTCAGAAGCGAATGGGAAATTTTTTTTCAGGAATTGTTCTTTGTCATCTGGAAGAAAAGCCGATTGATATTGATGTAGACTGATTCAGTTGCGTGCTTTTAAACAAACAATGCTGTAAAGGCCGCTATCCTGGTAGCCTTGTTAACATGGCAGCAACATCACTGGACCAAGGTCGAGTGGAATAATAGTATATAGGAAGGTTGGTCCTTCCCCAGCTCATTAAATCGTTTTCCCGCCAATATTTACAAGTGACGTCATTGGCACCGGCCTGATTTGACTTCTGCGCATGTCTGTAAGCTGTTGAGCTGCATTGTGACGTCAGTAGAGGCCGCAAATCATCAGTCAATGGAAAATCAATATCAAAATGCTCAAAACAGACCCCCCCCCCCTGCACTGGACTCAACAATGAACTTCGAACAGCATATTGGCAAGCTGTGCGTTTCTTTTGCAGCAGTGCAGCAGTTGCAGAAGTTAGCTAAATGCCTACGTCACGCAAACGTCAGAAGCGCCAGGTGACTAAAAAAAAAACTGCTCCTTGGCGGATTAGTACACGGAGAGGTATCAAACGGACCGCCAGAAAAATGGTATCAGCCACCTTCGTGCAATTGCCGTAATCTTTCAAGTCGCTGAAAAGCGTTATCGTCAATGTTATCGGCAATCAAAATGAACCAATACAATTTTATGGTTGCGTATTTATTACTTTACCTACCTTTGGCTTTGAGGTTTCAGTTCAGTCCACCGTAAATATATAAACACTGCCGTATTTGCCGTGAATGATCAAATTTTTTTATCGATGGCTAGCGGCCATCTTGTTTCCGGAGCAGAGCTAGCACCTTTTTTGTTGCTGCATGGCTGCATTTAGCACTGCACGAAACGAGGAAAAGAGACGCGTCCGCTACATGCAGCGCTGCAAATTTTAGGGAAAAGAAACAGCTTTTTTTAGCCAACTGCTTTAGCACTGCGACGAAAAGAAAGTTACGAATAGTGAAATGTGCTAGACTTAATTGCAGAGCAAGTATTTAATGCTGACTACTGGCTTCGTCAACTTGTGGTGATTTATTCTGATTTATATTTTTTTAATGAATGGTGCTATTGTGCCACAAACCTATTCCAAAGTGCCAAGCAACCACTCAACGCAAATGTAGGCAACTGAAGGGTGTACTTAAAATCTAAGCTAATGTAAAAGAGCATTTTTGCACCAGACAACGACTGCAGTCCGTTCGAAAATATAATTTTGAGTTCTCTTTTTACTAATTCAAATTAATTGGTCCCAGTTTGTACTATGACCATAACGTTACATGCCATGGATGATTGGGTATTATTTTATTACCATGCTTTGGCCTTTACAGTGAGATTTGTTTTAATTAAAATGTCACTATTCTCAATTGTTACATTTAATTTAAATTCAACTTTAAACAATGTTTGTTCAACCAGATGTCGTTTTCTTCTTCTTTTTTTTCGTTGGCAGAGGACAAAAAGTTCAGGAAGGCGGACGCATAATTATCGTGCCTGATGGGACTTTGATTCTATCAAATGTAAGACATGCTGATGCCGGTAATTACACATGTCGTGTATATAATATATATGCAACAGATGAAGTTTCTCAGGAATTAGTCGTTAAAGGTCAGTTTTAAAAAACATTCTTATAGTAAATGAGGATGTGCTTAAAAAACCCATAGTGTAACAATCAATAACGCACAAGTTGCAGTGTTCAATCCTGCATATACATAGTCACTGGATAATGTGACGAATCATTAAGCTAAAGTTTATCCTTCATCTGAGTGCTTGTTAATTGAATCAGAGATACCCACAAATCAGTTCAAATTATTGATTGTCACACAACTGAAAGTTTTTGTACCAATCTAGTCTGCAATCCAGTAGAAAGTTGGAATTGGTTGCTAAGGTTTTTGTTAACGTAAGGTATTAGATCATTTTTTACTGATTGCGATATTATTAATCTTCATGTTTGGACTGTTTTAAGTTTGGTGCTCTGTGAACTTGGAAATTCTTAACCACAAATAAAATCTTAGAAATCACAGAAAAAAAACGTAGCAACTCTTCCATATAAATGAGGATAACACCATTGGTGAAATTTCTCGTAGGGTAAGAAAGGGGAGCACATCCCTACGATGCTTGTTTCATTGGAAAGAAAATATTAAAATTACATCAGAAAAAAGGAATAATTTGAAAATAATATTGAATGAATTTTCCTTATTGCTAAATGAATTTTGAAAGCTCTCCTGTTAACAATCGTAGTATTTTCTTATTATTTCAACTATTTCTGATTAGAATATTATCTGTTAATAATAATTGTTCTTTACGGTTTACTGTTTTTTTTTGGGGGGGGGGGGGGATTAATGAAAAGGTACACAGTGGAAACGCCACTATTAAAATTTGTACTCTTTCAATTCAGTTGATAACATAATATGTGTGTGTGATGTTACCCATCTTTGGATTTCGCTAATATTCAGTTAAAAATTCCAATTCAGCTTTCATCATTTTGTGAGTCTGTGCTTTGGTTTATGGAAGTAGAAAAATTACTCATGTTAGAATGAAAACAGAAATTTAAGATTCCTATATTATTCTTTTTCTTTCAGGTCCTGTCGTAAAAGAAGGTACGTAAATCTATTATTTAAGTTGCTGGTGTAATAAGTACCTACAAAGATTCTTTAAATTACACACTTAAAAAATTAATAACTTAGATGTTTACTGTAACGATTTCTGTCAGATAACAACAGATTTCCTCCAATTCACTGTTTGAAATCATGGTGGTAGGGTTTTTAATATCTATTGGGTTCTTCACTTGAATAGAAGATATTCACTTGTTTTACGGCTCGTACAAATTATTCCATGGATTTATCCAAGCTAATCGAAAAAGTCGAAATGTATAGAAACATTAGATACAGAGTACGATTCTACAGTTCACTATTCACATCTGTTAAAAAATGATCTATTGAAATGGAGATGTCAGACCTTTTAAACGAGATGAAAAGCCAATGGGCTAGAGATTGGTTAAATAAACACGGATGCAAACCTATTTACGTTGCTTTTTGGAATTATATGTTAGACTGCCTGAGTGGGGAATTGAACCCAGGACCTTTGAAATCAAAGGCCAAGGTCTACCTCTGAGCCACAGTAACACGGCTAAAATTAACCAATCTCGAGCCCATTGGCTTTTCATCCCGTTTAACCCATTATTTCACGCTTTTGTGTGTGTTCCTTTCCGTTTCACTGGTGTGTGACGCGCAATGAAGCGTCTCACCGGTGGCGATTGGAAAAGTGTATGGGTCATGTATATGTGTGCGTGTTAAATGCTGCCTATGGACGTTTCCTTTTGGCCGTGTAAGTATGGCTCAGCGGTAGGACCTTAGACCTTGATTTCAAAGGTCCTGGGTTCGATTCCCGCTTCAGGCAGTCTGACATGTAAGTCCAAAAGGCAACGTAAATAGGTTTGCATCCGTATTTATGTCAGACCTTGTTTCTCCTGTCGCAATAAACTCGTGAATGCCACGTACATTGACGAAGTGGCGCCATTTTACTTGCCACCTAACCGAGGTACTGAACGTCTTGAAAAGCTTAAACATGAAGGTCTTCGGGATAGGTTCTATGGAAGAGACCTTATTTTTACCTATCAAATTCTGATGCCACCACATCATACCCACTCCTTCTTCATTAGTGTAATTGTGGACATTGGCTTAACTTCAGTCACAGATCCATACTTACCTGTCGGTGTTTTTTTTTAATAGAATGTCTTTCAGTCCTGGAATTCCCAAGTGAGCAAATCGTTTGTGCCCCTTCACTGAACTTTAAGACTTGACTTAATGTTTGGATGTGGCAATGTTCCTATTCGTGTAGAGGTTAGGCGATAATAAGCCACAGCTTGGTGCCAGTATGCTATTTTGTTCTGGTGAAGCACAGACAGTACTTTGCGAAGATATTTTCTAAGGTCTACTGGTATCTGTCTACATGAACTCATAAATTTTAAGTTTCCAGTGCTAAAAATCACTCTTGCTCTAGTAGGTTTCTTGATACGTGTGCAGAAACTAGACCCAAGATCTGTTGTATGTTGTAAGAATTTGAAGAAACATATTTTTAGACAAAATTTATTTACCGACAAAATAACAAGGAACTCCGTGGAAAGGGGAAAGGAGCAGGAACATTAAAATCGGCGATAAAAAGCAGACAGATCAAATGGTTGTATTTTCTTTTTAAAACTTCGAAGTGTGGGTGTACAAACCACTTTGTCTAGTTGTGAATGCTGTTGTTTTGCAACACGATCTGAGAAAAGGTCAGCAAGGCCGTCCAACTTGTACAGCTTTTGAAGTTTTTATGGAATGACCTTTACGGTGTAGTCCACGTTTACAAGCTTATGGTTCAGGAGCAAGTAATATAGATCGGCCTTCAGTGTGCCTAGGTTCTTTTAGTGGTTATGTTCATTTATCACTTACACTTGCCTAACATTTGATCAGAGATGTCATCTGGGCGGAACATAACGACACGTGCCGGTATGTGAAATATGAGTTCGTTTCGCATGGAAGAATATGAACAATCTTTTTCTACATTCCAGCTCCTCCCTCACCTCCAAAAATGAGCATCGTGTTCCGCACTGCGACATCTATCAGTCTCAAGTGGAAAGTAGAGGACGATGGAGGAGACGGAGTACAAGGTAATATGAATTCTTGCAGACACTTTGCAGTGAAAATACAGATTTTTAAAAGTATACATCCAAAAACTATACAGACGACCGAACTGACAACAGAATGACATTTTTTAAAGATAATTTTGTTGATCATATATTATCTGTACGAGATATGGCTTTTATAAATGAGCCGTCACAATTTTTTGAACTCTTCTGGACGTTACTATCAGCAGAAAAAAGTAAAGTAAGCTGAAGGGATCCCTTCTCCCTATAGATCTGCTCATCCAACATGACCGCATTTTACGTTGATCATCAGTGTGTTCAGTGTCTATTCCAAAGCTCGTATGGAATTGAGTAATTTTTTTTGCAAGTTGCAAGGAATGTCTGATTTCTTCTGAAAGCTTACAAAACATCGTTTAGCCCATTAAAAATTAATGAAAGGGGTCTCACGAGGGGTACTAAAAATAACTCCAGTAGCCTACATTTTGTTGTTGAGTACAATATCTATTTCAATGCCAGGTGCAGTAACGTTCCGAGGTCAGACGTTGCACATTGGATGCAAGTATTTCTTTAGATTTAGGTTTTTAGTTGTGACACACCTCCGAACGGATTGTAGACTCGTTTCGAAGCAATCATGTGACTGGAGTTCGGGGTGGTGTGGTCATCATATCAAGGTGTTCGGTGAAAGTGTTGGTGCTTTATTGGACAATTTTTTTAACTTTGGTGTAAAAAAAACTACGCGTTCATTCTTGATAACCATTTAATTAGCTTTTAGCAGTATTATGGAAATTAGAAATTCACACATTTGTTTAGCATAATGGTACAGGGTGGTCCACAAAAAACTGACGATCCAACATTTTCTAAGTCCAACTTTTCTAGTTAGCACCCCTCAAAACCAGGAGAGGACAGAGATCTACCAGTTTCATTAGATTTGATTTCTGTGCTCTCCTGGTTCTGAGGGGTGATAATTAGAAAAGTTGGATTTAGAAAATGAGAAAATGTTGGGTAGTCAGTTTTCTGTAGACCACCTGTATATCACATTTTACATTTTTTTATCCAATTTTTGCTGTAAATTTCTACTGACATGGTTGTATCAGAACAGCATTAATATCCCCCACGTGCAGTGACAGTGGTAGTATGTGACTGAATGGGGCCACATGTAATTGGGCCTATGTTTGGGTAATTAGGCTTAGTAATATTAGTAATATTAAATGATTTGAAAAACACTTGTTTCACGTCCAAGAATGTTTCAACAACAGTTCACTTAAAACATTTTTGGAGGTGATGTAAGTGTTTTTCAAATCATTTAATATGTCTGAATATTATAACTGTCTACACTGTTTACCGGTTTTTGTATTAATTTTAGTAATTAGGGCTATAATTGGATAATTAGACCTATCTTTTAGTAATAGGCCTATATTTGGTATGTTTCATTTTGTTAGTTTGTGTTAGTGAGGTTCCAGTTAAATGAGATGGTAGATGGAATATAGCAAAGGCATAGTGAGGGTGGTGTGCCTTTAAGATGGCTACTAGGTAGTTGAAAACTTGTAGTGTGTATTTCACTTGTTTTTAGGTGGTGAGTAGGTTGGATTTTGGTATTTGACAAGATCTCACAATAAAGTAGAAGTTTAATCAAGTTGAATGTGCAAAATAATTTTTCAGTGGCAATTAAGTGATCAGAATAACAGAACAGATAGCCAAATGGGCTCTATTAGTGATAACCAAAAATACAGACGCAGACTTATTTCTGTTACTTTTTGGATTGAAAAGTCAAATTACCTGAGCAGGAGTTAAACCATCATCCATTGACACCAAATAGTGGTGTGTCGATACCAACTTTCCGATTCCGATCCCACTGATACAGATTCCATCTGTCGATTCCACTGATACGCCGATTCCGGTACCGATTCCAGGGCAAATTTGCATGCTCTCGCATCCGATTGTTGCGAGAAATAACTAAATCTGTCCAAGAACAAGGAAAGTGAAACAAAACAAACGAGCAATATTAGCTTTGATAAATTATTTGGGCTTGTAAGTTTCATTCATTCATACTTGGTTAACTCTTTCCGAACAGGTTTTTTTTAAGGGAACCAATTTTGATGGAATCTGCTTGGAATCTATGGAAATTTTCCGATTCCGACTCCAATACCGATACCTTGGAATCGGCCGATTCCAAGGTGTCGGAATCTGCACATCACTGACACCAAAGAACAAAGCCATATATATTACTCTGCCATACTGTTACAGACAGAAAAACACAAGAAGAGCTTCTGCTCCTTTTAGGCACAGTAGGTGAAAGACATAATTATACCGCTAGCACTATAAATTGTAGCTTCTGCAATCCTCTTTCTCATAAACTCTTTGTTGGTGTGTTCATTTTCAATAATGAAATTATAAAAGCTAAACAAACGCAAATTGGGTAACACCACGAGTGTATTGAATTATTGTAGACTTAATTGCTTAGGAATGTTTCTACTACCTGCCTACACTGAAATCATCCTTACTTCTTATCGAACAATCCAAGTTGAAACTAATTTATGCCAATTATTACGGCATTTGCAGAATTCTCTTTGTACTACAAGCAAGAGGGACAAGAATGGACTGCTGTGACTTTGAACTCGGACACAGACTCCTTTACGCTCACGACTCTTCACTGTGGCTCCCCTTACCACCTATACATAACTGCTAAGAACCGTCTTGGGAATAGTGAACCAAGTGAAGTGACAATTACAAAGACCATAGGAATGGGTAAGTCATTAAAAAGACATTGGTTGATGTGACATTGCATCCTACTTTTGGATGAGTCCTCATAGGGAAGTCCTTAGAGTGGTGAGGAGGTGGGAGTAGTAACCATTATGATAGCTTGTAAACATAATAAGTGTATAACCAAGTGAGAGATGCTGTAATACTTTAGTTTATTTTCTGGAATCTTTACGTAGTAATTCCTGAATGTGAAGCAATCTTACAAGTGAACAACGAAAGCATACTGCAAATTAAACTAATTAATCCAAGATAGGAGGAAGCAAATGCATCCAATACTGATTTAAGGAGCTCATTTGGATAGCTCTTCCTGCATGTCACAGATTGTTAAGTTTAACAATGTCGTGACGATGTAGTTGGCTTTTTGAGCAACACAATGCTGCTTGCAGTTTGTTTGCTTGCCTGTTACATAAGCTATGCTTAGCGCAAAACAATGGTTGTTAGAAATGACTAAATGTCAAGCTAGACTTGCTACGATCAGTTAAAGTTTAAAGTATAATTAAACCTCTCTATTTTATGTGTATGTTCAAGTTCGTTTTGCTTCGTATATAATAATTTATGACACTGCATGTGATTTGCTGTAGAAATGATAAAAAAAAGTGACCGTGCTGTTTTAAAATGTAAGAAATTAGTAGTAATAGTGCTTTTTTGTATAGTTACCATTTGTAATTATTTTTTGAATTTTTCACACTAAAAGAACTTTCAATATGTTATTTTAAGGTAAATGGCTCTGCAGTGGCGTAGGTATCCCCCACTCGGAGAAAAATTTCACAACGTTTTGCAAAGTGGGATGTGCAGATCATTAATTCGACGCATTAAACAGTTACATGAATATTCTGTAAACAAAGATTTTGCTTAAGTATTTACGTTTGCATTTCGCATCAATTTATATTTATTTGTTAAAACTTAACTGTAGGATTTGACAAAATAGTAACTGGACAGTACCAATGATTTCTGAAATAATTACCAAAAATTACAAGTTGCAAACTCCCACTCCCACATAACAACCCAGTAACCGTTTCTGATGAAGTCGTTTATAATAAACAGATCACGCTCGTAAGTTTTGTCTAATAACAGATGCGAATACAAAGCTTTTAAGTTCCATTGTTTAGTTAGGCCTAGGCTACTAATTAAGGCTAACGTGTTCAGATCCTGCTGAAATTTGGTAGGGATATGTGGAAGGGTCTTAGGAATCCATTTTCTTTTTAGGGTTTAAAACGTTAACCCTATTTTCAGGTCTATTTTGGATTTTTGGTTTTTTTAAACGTAATTACCAACTACAAGTAATCAGACAAAAAAAGAGAGGATTGTGTGGGCACAATAGAAAATGTGACCGCACTAATCTGACTCAGTACTGAGAAAGGAACATTTGGTTCATGTCTACTGTTAGATCGGCCGCTGGGCTCCTTAGACCATGGACCGTAGTGCAGCTGCACTGTCTTTTTAACAGAAGGATACCCCCTGACAGGACAAGAACTCGCAAAGCACATAAAATGCCACCAGTTTTAATTTTCAGGCAATAAAACATTCTGGCCTTGTTCACAGTTTAAAGCCACACGAACTGAAGCAAAAAACCCCTGTGCTGAATGGTCACCGCCATGATGAATATGTTTTATTTGCTGAAACTTAAAATTGGTAGCACATTTTATGTGTTTTGTGAGTTCTGGCTCTCTCAGGCAGTACCCTTCTGTTTAAGCCTCTTAATTTTGAAATTAATTTGTTGGTTGAGATGCCCTGTGCTGCTTACTTCGTGTCACCAGCCACGAGGATAGTAGGTCAGTCAGTATTATTTCCATGGTTACTAGGTACAGACAACTCGAAAGCCAGATGATCCGTTAAAGGCAAGAAACAACCTGCGAGTTTAGTATTGACTAAGTAAAAGCAACTGAGCGAGAAAATTTATCTAAACTAAACACGCCGTCTCATATGTTACAAACTAAGTAAAACTTCATCCCCCCTCTGACCCTCCACCTTCACCCACCTACATGAATATAGAAGAACCTTTTGTTAAGAAAGGTTCCCAAAATGCGTGGTACAGAGACAAGTTATCCATTGGTTCCTGACTTGTGAGTGTTGATTATCTTTCCTAGTTTGGTAGAGCCTAATGGAGGCATCTTGAAAATCCTCACTAGTTTCTATGTTGTACCCAGAAAGATTTTGATTCAATGTTTTTATTTTTATTTTTAAGCACCAGTTGTACCAGAACAAGATCGATTTCTACGTGTGAATTCTACATCGGCCGTTTTGGAGTTCTCATCATGGCTGGATGGCAGTTGTCCAATTCTATACTTCGTTGTAGAATATAAACAAAAAGAAGAAAGCGATTGGTTCGTCGTATCCAATGATCTCGAGCCAAGGAGAGAACGTTTGGTAATAGAAGGATTAACACCAGGAACAACGTATAACCTGAGAGTGACAGGTGTTAATGAAGCTGGGGCAACCACGACTGAATATCAATTTCAGACTAATTATCAAGCTTACGGTAAGCCCTAATTCTTCTTTTTTTTTTGTCTCGTTCATAAATTATTGTATTGGTTTTCCTTAAAGTGGTAGGCAGTATACAATTTTTGGGAATTTCTGAGATTACCACGTGTGCCCAGTTATAGCAAAAGTTACTATAAGCCACGAAACTCACAATGCGAGAAGTTGGAATAACGTCTAATCGATAAATTTTGGCTTTCCAAATCGCAGTTGTTTTCCCTACAATACATGGGAAGGGGAATTCGTAATGGCAAACGGTTGAAAAAAAAAACAATTTTACCATAAAACACTATTGTCTCTTTAACTCCTTCGTGTACATTTCTTGTTTAATTAAATATTTATTACCAGGGTGTCATAGACTGGATGGATCACGAATCATCATTTCCTTGCAATATCTCCAATAGGAAATATTGAATGGATCCATATCCGTTCAAGGACATCAGGTTTCTGACATTTTATCTGTGCGTGGCGGACAACTGCTGTTAATTTGAAAAATGTAGGTTGTATAATACCATCCCAAAGCACAGAGCGAAAATCTGTTAATAACTGCACACGTTGTGGTAAAGAGAAAACAGCAAAAAATAAAGACGACGACGTGTCAGGTAAGGTAGTATCTCAGATAACTCACGGCCAGGCAGTGAAGCAAGTTGGTAGTGAGTTGCGTGATATGCTTCCCTGGCAAACACGCTACCTTAATTTTTTCCTGCGTTCATTTCACCATTACGTGTGCAGTTATCCACAGATTTTTGACTTGTTCTTTTGGGTGGTTTTGTCTTTCGATGCCTACTTCTTTCAAATTAACACTTAGGGTGGCCACACACCAAATTAGACAAATGTATTGCGACGAAACGTTGCAAGGCAAAATGTCGCATCTGGTGGAGAGACCACTCCAGATGTAACTAGAATCAGCTTCGTTTTGTTGTGATACGCCTAAATACGTCTTGTGACAGTGTCTCATCCGGTGTGTGGCGCTCGGCTCATTGCTATGGTTTTGGAGACGTCTGCAGCACGTTGAGACTGGTTACGACAAAATGTTTTGTTGCGCGACTAAACGTCTAATTTGGTGTGCGGGGTCACCCTTACGGTCAATGACGCTTAAGTAAGAATTTGGAAACATGGTGACCTAGAACGTGCCTGTCATGGTCAGTCAAACTATCACATGCAAAGGGGACCCTAAGGACTCTATAAGCTCATCCATGGTTCATCAAGATTGTTGATGTTACAAGAAAACGATGGACCCTGGTCCATTCATTCTGTTACACTGTGCAGGTGTATATTATACTAGTGGAAAGCGTACTAGGGAGAAGCATATGTTTGTGAGGTCACAAACGACTGGAATGCTTTGGGCTCCACTAACTGCATAGTATTACAAAATGAAACACCAAGACAAGCCCCTTCGCCTCCCTCACCAATAAAATTCTCAAAAATTCTCTTAATTAGCCAGACAGTGAAATTTTACTATCCCTTCCTCCCGCCTCTCTTCTCCTGCTCTTTCCTCACCTACCCATCACACCCCCACTCACCATCCATCCCTACCTGCTCTCTTCTCCTTTCATTGCCTGTCGTCCCCACTCATCTCTTTCCCCTTCTTCCTCCTATTCCCCAACTCTCCTCCCCTATCCTCCTCTCCTCCAGTTACCTTTCTCTTATTTCTGTGTGAGATATATCCTGTGCACACCCCAATTCAACCATCCTTTTGCAGTGCCTTCTGTTTTTTTTATGCCTTCTGCTTTTTTATTATAGTTGGCACCCTTTCCCCCACCTGCCACCTTCTCCATATTACAGTAACATACCAAGTCGTTACCTCCCTCTCCATGTTCTCCTTCTACCAAACTTAATCCCTCTCACTTTCTTTTAGCCCCTGTAAGGTAACCAAACCAACTCATTCTGATAAAGCATAATCACCAGTAAAACAACAAAAGGGAACACGTTCGGGTTAGAGTTGTAGCAAGTAATTCTTGTTCGTTTATCGAGGTTATAGGAGTATATACCAAGCAATAGATAAGCACGTTAACGGTCGTGCCTGTAGTTAATGGTTATTGAAGGCATTGTTTACTAATCTTTCTCCTTATGCGTATCCTTATCTTTTTTGAGACTGACAATTATTACGATTGAAATAATTTTGCCAAAATGGGTTCTGTGCTTATTTT
>JAHWFP010014785.1:0-38318 GCA_023313725.1 Lithobius niger | reverse complement strand
TTCGCAGTTAGGGTGGACTGTTGAGGAATTTATTGACGCACTTAAAGTAGTTTTTACAACCACTTATTTTCATTATGACAAATTATTTATCCAACAGCAAAACGGTGTACCGATGGGAAGCCCACTTTCCACCTACCTCTGTGACATTGTGCTCAATAAACTTGATCAGGCCTTAATAGACAAATTTCCATATCTGCGTTATTACAAAAGGTACATCGATGATTGTATTGCTCTTATTCGTACCGCCGAAAAATTTGGCATTCTCCAGTTTTTGAATTCGTTTCATCCCTCCATACAATTCACGATGGAAGAATCCTGCAATTATGCATTGCATTTTCTGGATATCACGGCTATTATCAACTCAAATAAAATAGTTGAATTCACCCATTTTCGAAAACCAATGCAGACAACACGTTCCATAGATTATACGTCCTATACAGACCATCAATACAAAATTAATGTTGTTAAAAACGAAATTAAGAGGATTTTTGCCCATACTACTAATAAATTTCTCCTGGAAAAAGAAATCCAGTACACCTTTCACAAATTTCTCGCAAACGGCTTCCCCTTCCATCTTCTCACCAACATTGTCGATTTTAAATTTTATTTTTCCAGCAAGAAAATTCAACCCAAGCCAGACTCTTACTTTTCTGTCCCATATTTTTCTGGAATTACAGAACCGATCCGACATATACTTGCACCCAATAATATTAGGCTTATCTCTTGCTCCCACCCCAACCTTAGACAAAGCACCATACCTAGGAATTCAAGCGATGAAAAAGTAAAGAGACTCTCCACAAAAAATGTGGTGTACAGAATTCCATGCTCCGACCCAAAATGCACGGCCACTTATGTGGGACAGACGCAGCAAAAACTACGTGAAAGGATTACCGCCCATAAATCCAATGTAAATTTAAATGTCACCACAAATTCACTTGTTCAACACCGCATCAATACAGGGAGTTCTCCAGATAGGATAAAAACAGGGCACACTCCTGACCTGGATAATGCCACAATTCTTTTTACTGAAAAACAGCTGAGAGCCAGGATTAATCTTGAAACTCTAGTTATTTTATCACATCAACCACCTGTTCACAATCACATTTTACCTGAAAACAGAAACTTGAAAGAATACGTACCCATAATAAGACAGTTGGGGCTATCCCAGTTCGAAATTTGAAGTACACCCCCCCCCCCCCCCCGCTCACTTTGGGTATATAATGCGCGAGAGTTCCACCTGGCTTCACTTCTTACCTGCACTCGCAGGGAAGAGGTCGTCTTGCTGGTCTCCCTTTGTATTTGCTGTTTCGGCCAGCAATACATAGGTTCTTGGTTTTTAAACTTTTAAAATTTTTATTTTTAAGATGTGTCTGCCATAACATGATTTTGTGTTCTTTTATTTGTGTACGAAGCCTTTGAGCGGATATCCACACTTGATAACGGGGTGCAAATTATCCCCGAAACGTCGTGTTTTATTGTTTTACATGTGCACTTTTATAGGCTATATTTTTATCAAAAACTATTCCGGTGCTGGCATTACTTCAGAACTAGTTTTGGTAGCATGTAGTACGTGCACAGGCCCAGTTGCTATTTATTTGTTTATTTATTTATTCTTTACAACCAAGCTCAAAAAGGGAGAAACTTTTAAAGAATTCGCTGCCAGGCTAGAGAAAATGGCTTCATAACTTTGGCGAATTAAACCCATGGATTCTCCATCCCAGCGGGAATTTAAGCAATTAGCTAAAGACGACGGAATGCGTTCAGTATTTCTTCATGCTATGCCACAGGAAATAGAAGTTCACGTTACATCTCGAAAGCATACCACTTTTAGGGATACGCATAACTCAGCTATCTTTAAACGGGCAGTTTTAGCAGGACTTCAAGGGGAAGAGGACGATCCTAACTCGGATAAAACGGGAACTAAACAAATTTCCAATGTTGAAACAAATAATCTTGCTTTCGGCACAATGCTGGATAAAATAACCTCGTTAGAAAAGAAAGTAAATAAACTCCAGAATGCTAAACCTAAACTTAATGAGGCTAAAATTACCGCGGTAAACACAAATAACTTGCAAAATAAGGCTTGTTACCGTTGTTTTGGCCCACGGACATCTGAAACGAGATTGCCATACTAGGGAAGAATCCTTACAACATGTTAGACAACGACACGAACAACGTAATCAGGAAAGTGGATTTTCTAACAATAAACCTTATGCGAAAAATGGTCGCGGAGGAAATAATATAGAGGTAACAACCGCGGAAAACGGGGAAACTATTTTTCCGGATTTCATAACAGGGATTCTGTACAATTTAATAAGAAAAGTAACAACCCTTACGCGTTCCAAACCAACGCCAACAGTAACAACAAAAACTGCGGCAACAGTCCCAAAATAATAACTCCAATAACGGTAGACAAAATCAAAATCAAAATCAAAACCACCCTAGACAAAATAACGGAAATCAAAATCAAATAACGGAAATCAAAATCAAAATAAAGTAGAACACGGTGATACCTCTAACCAAAGCAATGATAATTCAGAAAACGGGCTCATAGCCTGAATAACGATAGTGATTCAGAGCTAGGAGTAAATCAGTCAGAACAGGGCAATAATAATCAAAACCAGTACGTTAGCTCAGTTCAGGCTCAAACACCGGTTAAACAAACTTCCAGTGTAAACAGTAATTAGGCATTTAAAGCAAAATGTATTCCATTATTTTCGGAAGACGTAGCAAATAAATTAATGCTCAAACTATACTCAGATGCTGAATGGCATCAACAAAAGTTAGCTTTACCCGATCGTACGTTAGCATTACCACGTTTAGCGTCGTATTTTGGTAAAATTCCATCAAAATATGTTGCAAGATGAATAAAAGGTAATCAAAATCTAGTTAGTGAATTCACAAATGCTTTAGAAACAGTTAACAATAAATACGGCTTATCTTACGATACATCATAACATTATTCGAAGATGGTTTAGATGCCACTAATTTTCATTCAGAACTAAATCCAGTAGATACTAACAAACCAATAGTTGTTGCTTTATTAGGTAGCGAACGTAATATTCAGTTTAAACATGCGAAAGAAACATTTTACAAGGATGGTGTTAATATGACTTCAAGTACTTCCATAGGTATTTAGCACACAACACAGAAGGATTGGAAAATTCGAATTCCAGCGGTTGTTGGTGCATTTGAACCAACAATTTGCTTAACATTTTGGAACAGTAAGAGCGATGCCAAGTCACATTCCTCGCCGGCGACTCATATGTCGCTAGGCAAGGGAGGAAACTTGCTTACGAGCATTCAAGCTCAACCGGGCAATAGATGGTACACACCGCACCATCTAGTATCCGAAATAGACACCAGAGGTGATACAAACGAGCGGAACGAAGTATCGCTCGATTCGGAGCAACCAATGACTAACGGAGACAGCGTTCAGGTTAACACAGTTTTAAATAAAGGTAGCGTTAAATATTCTCGTCCACATTTAGTGTTCGACGTTGGACTTAGGCCAGAGATATGTTTAATCGATACAGGTTCTTCAGTCACTAATTACAAACTCCGCAGCACAGCGCATGCTTAATAATCTTAAGGGAAAATGTCATGTGCTTACATTGATTACGCCAGTTAACTTGGTTGGTGTAGGTAATCAACAGATTAAGACAAATAGGAAAATAGTAACCACTATAGGAAAATGTGAATTTTCTAGAAATCAGGGATTTGTTATCGTTCCTGATGGTTCATTTGGTAACATTTCGGTACTATTAGGATATGACTTCCTTTCGAACAAATCAGATTCGTTAGTCTTAAATTGTCCCGATAACAGTTTAACTATCGGAGATTTGAAATTAAAAATGTCAGCATCACCAGAGCAAGCACATGTAGCCTATAATCAAAATAAAGAAATAATAAATAGAGAAAGTTATAAGCCTAATCACATCTACGTAGCCATGCTTAACGGTGCTACAGACGAAGAATGTGATGATAATCCTAAATCTACATGGAATTGTACGCCTAAACAACAATTAATAGATGTTACAGTCTCTTTGTTTTGGGGCGAAACCATTCCATTCAATTCTGAATGTAGAATAACAGGAATTTACACTATCCCTTTCCCGAAATACAGACAGGAGGTTTCGAACCTGAAAAAGGCGAGTTTCCTGTACGTCTTGCACATAGTCTTGTTAACACAACTCCTACAGCCATCATCCCAGTTATGTGTGAAATTAATGGTTTTGATGTAGAATACACACGTGTAGCTCAAATTTGACAACCACAAGTCCCATCGAGAAACCTAAATCTCCAAGTCCTATCGAGATACCTCAAACCGCAAGCCCTATTGAGATGTCGCAACCCGCAAACTCTATCGAGATAACTCCTATCGAAACAGCTCAGCTGTTAAAACATAAATTTACGTTTCCAAGTTTAAACAAGGATGAAACGCAGGAATTTCTAGATATGTTAAAAATCATCAAGATTCATTTTCGAAAAATGACTTCGATCTAGGTTGTTTCGAGGGATACGAAGTTTCTATTGAAACGGGCAACTCTCAGCCAGTAATTCTAAAATGTATAGAGTTCCGTTTCACCAACACGAATTATTAGATAAATATTTAGATGAAATGCAAGAGTAGGTATCATTAAAGAGGGAAAATCTGCTTGGTTATCGCCATGTTTAATGATAAAAAGAAGGCCAACAGGGTATCGCGTAGTTGTAGATTTACCGGGCTTAAACTCGGTTGTTGAAAGTGTAAGCGTACCAATACCCACCATGACAGAGAGCATGGGACACCTAAGCGGAGCTAAATACTTCACTCGTCTAGAATTTTAAATTCGGATTTTATCAGCTTAAATTAGCGGAATCAGCCAATTTGCTATCTTTATTGTGCCTCCTCCCTCCCCAAATTAGAAAGGATCTTACTTCAACTCAGGGAATATGAATTCATCCTACGTCATAAGTCGGGCCGACTTCTAGCGGTTTCCGACGCGCTTTCTCGTATAGAGATACCAGTCGCTGTCCTCGGTAGTCAGCACCCTGACTGGACACGGCAGTACCTAGTGGCGGAGCAAAGAAATGACCCGTATCAAGGAGATACCGTTAAACGACTTAGAAATCAGCCATCAGAAGATTTAATCGATGCATCAAGTAAGCATAACATCTTTTATAACGATTACGATGGAATTCTGTATAGGATTAGACTTGCAGACCCAGCTAAAGGCAGTATGCACAATCTAGCGCAGATGTGTATACCGAAATCTCTACGCAACTATTGGATTAGGGACTATCACTCCACGCCACGCGCCAGGCATCGTGGCACGCGTAAAACTAGAGATTTAATAGAATTACATTGTTATTGGCCTAAAATGTTTCATGATATTGCTCATTATGTTAAAACTTGTCAAGTATGTCAAGCCTGCGTTAGGTCCACTAAACCGTATAAAGCTAAATTAAGAGCATATCAACCCCTACAAAGACCAGGTTACTCATGGAGCTTGGATCTCATTGGACCTTTAAATAAACGCATTCATAGGAACGTCTACGTGATACCGTTGATTGACGATTTCAGTCGTTACGTCATCGCAGTGGGAATCCCCGATAAAAAGGCAGTTACTATAGCAAATAAATTGTTCTCACTCCTTATTGCTAGATTCCGAGCACCAGTTCAATTGAAGGGAGACAATGGCTCAGAAATTAATAACGCTATTGTAGCTAGGTTAGCCAACATGTTTAATATTAAACAGATTAATTTTACTCCTAACGCTTCGTGGGTAGGAGGTTCCATAGAATCATCAAATAAAAGAATAGAAACAGTTTTGCGTAAAATTTGATCTAGTTGTCCTGAAAATTGGTGCGAATATTTAGAATTGGTAACAGTAGCACTAAATGCATGTCCTAATTCAACTACCTTAATTAGTTCACATTATTTACATTATGGTTTGGAATTTAGATTACCGAGAGCTTTAGCGTTCGAACCACCGCGAATCTGCTATGACAGTGACGATACTATAGTCCATCTAGAGAGTAGACTGCAAGCAGCATTCGAAGTCGCTCAAGCGCACAATTGGAAAGCAGTTCAAAACTTTTATGAACACACGGCTCGGCCTTACTGCTACTTGGTCGATGATTACGTATTATTACGCGACTTCTTACCAATTAAGCAAATTTCGCTGAAATTACTTAGAGCTTGGACAGGTCCGTTCAGGATAATGGAATTCATTAATGGTGTTATTGTTCGTATAGTGCATTTTTTAGACCCTCTTAAAATCATTCGTGCTCATGTCAATAACTTGCGACCATGGTACCTAAGAACAAATACTCAACCTATTCCTTTCAATGGACCTGCCGATCTTGAAATGTCGGAACAGCTTAACGGCATGTTAATGGAAGCTGAAATAAAATTACAAAAATACATAGCACAGCTTTTAGAGGATCCGACAGACCATTTATTGGAGATTCAGCAGCCAATGTTTGCGCCTTCTGAAACCGACGATGCAGCTAGGGGGTCACAAACTAGCCTAACTAACAAACGCAAACGCGTCGAGCCAAAATCGGCTGCTTATTTGCAAAATAAATACCGTAAAATAGTTTACGAGCTTAACAAGCAAAGGATGCTTGGATCTATGCATTGTTACGATACCCGTAGCAGTAGAATCACACCAGCAATTAGGCTGCGTCAGCAGTTGGAAGAGGCAAACATTGACGACGACTGAAAACATCGTGTATCCAACGGAGAACAAAGGGAAACATAGCGTCACCGCGAAGAGCGTTCACGCGCTCTGCACGCGGGGACCCTAGCGGAAGAAAATACTAGTAGCTTTTCAATACAACAAAAGTACGGAGACTGCATGCAAACAGCAGCACATTTTCATTTTCTCGCTATATTTGCTTATAATACGCCAGCACTTGTTTCATTCAAAATATGCATAGAAAGATAACCTAAAACTAATATGTTTCAATATGTAACGTAGAAATAATGTACACAAGGGACACATCGCTGAATTTTAAATATAACTATTATTGAACACCAAAAAGAAAAATATATATATACAAAATCTTTATACAAACTCACAAAAACACGAGAAAACAATAAGGATACGCCCAACAACACCTTACACATTCACAGACAAGGAAAATAAGAAAACTTAAATTAAAACATAAAATAATGGGTATACATCAACAACAAAGCATAACATTACAGTAAAATTAACACAACTAAAATCATTTACAGACGGAACACATCATAATCCAAACAACATAGCGACATACATTTTAAATAGCAATAATTACCACAACATGTATAGATACGCCAAAACATAATGTAATCATAAAATTAAAAGAAATCGGACAAAAAAATAATAATGAACAGAATACCAATGACATAAGATGATAACACATATACACTTAATAGGGGAAATTGATAACAAAATACAAAAGAAAAATAATACCCTGTAATGAAAAAAAAGAGGAAATTACAACATAATCAATCACAGATTAAAGAAATCAACTTAAAACTTTGGAACATAAATACGATAAAATTAAATTTGTTATAAATTAATAAAATTAGTCCGAAACAGGGATTTTGAATAAATTAGTTAAGACTTTCCAGAATTCTGGATTAATATAGAAAATTTTCAGGAATCTGATCATAATTCAGTAATTCGTAACGAAAAATTCAGTAAAAGGAATACTATATACAAATGTACACATTGTCACTGTTGGCATCAGAGTGGTTATCTAAAATAAAATATTAAATAAACAAAAGATTAGTATTTGGTTCACATGATTAGGAACACACGTAAATTTGTCATATGCATGGTTATTTTCAAATCTAGATTTCGCATAACAATAGAATGTATAGCTTATACTGTATTTCTCTCACACCCATAAAACACAGAATGGAGGGATATAATTTATAGTGAAAACGGAAGGATGACGTTCAGGTATAATTATTGTGACTTGATCGGATTCTTTTCCGTCATGGTTGTTATATGCTATATGCAAATTAGTGTCATTAATATTTAATTGTGAATCGTATTTTACCCCCCCCCCCCCCACACACACACACACACCCTTATTAACAAGAAATTGATTAATACTAACAAACATAGTTCAAATACTGACATACAAATATACGGCATAACATCCTTTTGGCATTAGGTTATTATTTTGCCAGCAGTTCAATGGCACAGGGATACGGAATCTTACCACGTGCACGGAATTTGGTTCCACATATAGTCACGCTGCCGCACTCGCTGCAGCTGACGGATTAATTTAACTCGCAAGTTATACCAGCGCACTAAACGAAAAAAAAACGATATTTCTTGTATAGATGTTTATAACGACAGTTATTAAGCTTGGGTATGAACCAGTACCAGGAAATACGTTATTACGGTAAACAATACCATCCCTCCCCCCCTTACTTCCGATTTTCGGTAATCATAAATGTCATTTCACAATTCATCAGAATAAGCAGTTCTTTACTTGAAAACGTAATACGTGCCACGCAATATAATTACTTATACTACGAGGAGTCATGATTCATAACATTGGCTATAGGGTACCTTGTTGCGATGCACCGCATAAATTATAAATTAATGAACGTTAAAGCATAGCACGGATTCCCATTTCAGGAGATACATAGCTAAAAAATAGTGTGGACAGTGACTTTCAGAAAAAATAATAAGTGATGGTCCGATGCCGGCAATATAAATGAATTTTAAACACGATACAACAGTATAATTTTACATCCATAAGGATACACATCATACAATTAAGATGAAGATTATGTTAAGTAAAATATTTCGTTTTACATCCATAAGTAATGGATTATAAAAGCATAATATTGTGATAACTATTTTTAGTAGATTCCTTAGTTTGGTTCTGGCTAAATACATTCCCAGTTGTTAATTCACAGAATAACGTCAAATATATACGTTGAAATACTGTATTTCACTACTGCATGGCTTACCTATTGGCCTAATACACAGGGCCAAAACCAAAGCAAAAGTAAGAATGAGAAAAAATCAGGGATGAGGAAATAACCGTTCCTTACTCCTGAGAACCACTTAATTAATAGTATTAATTATTTTCCCACATACACGGGAAATTTTCCATCATTGGGAAGGGTCATAATATGGATTTATGCGCATATCTAGTTATGTTTGAATAATAATATAATTAAAATTTCATGCATATTGTAGTAATATTCGGATTACATTTATATCTTGTTGGGAACTAACATTATGAATAATATGAGGTTCAATTTAAGCCCTTTAAATAAGTTTAGTAAACTTAATATAGTTATACGTGTTTGCGTAGAAAATTACAGAAAATTTTTTAAAATTATTTCATGAAGCGTTCCAATCAAATTAACTTAAAACTAAAATTAAAGACATTAAATTTTCTTACCATAGTGTTCGTTGTGGCAGACGGGGCAGTCATCCCTGCAGACAGCCTGGTGCAGAGAATGCTGTGTGCCGCTGCCGGATGCACCAACGTTGATGTCGTCAACGGGCTTAGGGGCTCCTTCCAGGGGGGCGGCGAGTCCTCTGATGGGCCCAACGCAGACGAGGTCCGGGAGCGACAGCGGTATGAAGCCCAAAATACAGTTGGGAATGAGGTCCACAAGAAACCCGGGCACTCCGTCTTCCTCCGGCACCTCAACACGGGGAGCGTCTTCAAGTTGGAATTGGGTGAGGACCCTATGAATTTTCATTTGGAGAAAGAAGACGTTCTCCGCATTGATAGCCCTCCAAAGATACTCGGAGAATTGTTCTGTTCTTCGGGGAAGGGCGGATATGTGGTGTAGCGGCAATGAAGGCACCCGGTTGCTGTGATGGGGCTGCACTTTAATAAAAAGTGCTAGCTTAGTATAATGTAGCTTTCATTGGGAGGAATGTCATTAGTTGGAACATTTTGGCCTGGGGTTTCTAAAATTACTTCTAGGTAAAACAATCTTAATATGTAGTCAAGTGGGTCCTCGTTCGACAACATCGGCGAGAAAAGAATCTCACCGATGTTCCGATGCGGACACTCGGCCAAAAATGCCATGCCCGCTCGCAGTATTGGAAGTGGTCCAAACATACGGCGAATGTCATTAAATTAAGGGCTAAGACCCTGAGAAATTCTCGCATATAGCGAGGCATCGTCGCCCGAGCACTCCGCTCACCTTTGGGGACGGTTTTTCTTTTTTTGGGGGGGTGGATCCATAGCTGAGTTGGGTTGGGAAAGCGGACGAATTTTAAAAAGCTAGCGAACAGAGTGAAGCACACAAGTTTGTGTGCGGGTTGGGAAGTCAAAATTTTACAAGTCCAAAAAGTGACCTAGAAATATTAGTAAACAAACCAATGCGTGCAGAGTTCAAGGGATGATGTCACGAAAACTAGGGACCATATTTTCCCAGAGACCAGCTCACCCCTTCTGCTCACCCGGTAGCCATCAACCATTGTTTACATGGCCTCGACTTGCCTTCAATTTTGAGTTCAGATTCCGGGCTGCATACCCAAACGCCGAACTCAGAACCCTTTCAACCCGCCGACCACTCTCGTTTTATTACCCCCCTCCCTCATCAGTGGGGAGCCCATCTGCTCGACCGGACTCATCAGTGACAGTAGGACATGACGGTCAAAAGTGGGTCAATACCTACCCACCTTTACCATGGGAATATCTGTTGATGCCCGACCCATGCCAACGATTAAAAATAGTTAAAAGCTTTATTCCAATAAAAATCTATTATATTAGAACTTGGGATTAACAACACCGACATTAAAAATTTAATAAAAAAAAATTTGCAGCTAGGTATGTTAAGGTTATACATAACTCTAATAACAATAATTAGCACATGTTTTGAACTTTGGACAATATATGATGATAACATAACTCATGTGGTTCAATGTTAATGTCTTTCAGGAAAATGTACTACATCCTTGAGCAAAGTTGCATAGTGTCAAGGATGGCAGAGTGGTAAAAGTGGAAGAGTCACAAGAAAACGGGATCAATCATATCTTGAATCATGGACAAAATAAAAGATAAGTGATTCATGTCAATTACCAGTACGAAATTATTGGTAAAAAATTGATACACCCCACTCCACCCTCCTTGCCATATGAGTACTTACTGGAGTTAACATTCATAACGTAGCATAGTAATTTAAATTGCCGATCATTTAGGCAGACTAATCTGATTGTAATTATCAATAGCGCGAAATGTACTACTTAAATTACCGTTACTTAACGTATGGTACATTTGAAGCTTAAATTTAGTGAATATGTTACAGAACTTCCGTTATGGGCATTAGGAATTTCCAGATTAATTCTAGAATGTCGCATATTAACTATTTGGGAACGTAGTAATTACCCAGAATAGACTAGAAAGTGAGGTCCGCTTGGGGTATGAACACAACACACTAGTTCATTAAAGTCATATTGTATCGGTACCTCACATATTTAAGTTCTGTTGGAACGTATTCACACGTACACACAAGTTGTATTGCAGACTTAAAAATCTACCGCATGATTAAGAAATATAGTTTTTCTTCCAGTTGTGGGACAGACTGAAAAAACCACCATGCGATGGTCAGTTGTAGTGCATACTAAAATTTACTGAATGATGTTCAGAGTTGCGGCAATTGACTCAAACACCATCATTCGTCTGTCGACTTCCTAGAAAGTCTTTTCGGCACCTAGATGACAAAATTATATGAATTGGCATTGTATTCATAACACTTTGTCAAATGTGTCATGATAAAGGATTGACAAATTTTCATTTCGAGTTTGAGTGTCACATTTCACTCCTGAACGATATTCCAAAGTAAGGTAGCAGAGCAGACCAAAAAACTGCATTTCAAATTTAAGGTAGCAGTACGTTCGCCATAATACTGCACTAATTTATCAAGGCAGGGTTATTAGAAACACTGCAAGTCAGACTGTAATTATAGCAGCATACTAAGATCAAAAAATAATTATATTGAAAATAGCTGCAACTAGGAATGATTTTGTTAAAATCTATAATGTAAGATTTTCTGAAATTACTAGGATTTCAGTAGGCTAGACATTTATATGTCTTGTTCTAAAAGTCAGCTGCTTATGTCCAGAAGGGCTGCAAATTATGCGTCATAGCATGGGTTTTAACAGCTGCTTTGGGTTTTACAAAGAGCTTGATATAGCTATAATAGCATCCCTACAAAACACAATACTCACATGCACCATAGTGATGGGAATGGTTCACTAGAGCCAGGCAAACATTAGGCTCAGGGACATAGGTACATACCCTTTGACATTTATGTCATCTTTATTAAAAATATCGAGCTTGTCGGCGGAAACGTACTGGTCGTTTCGAACGGAGCTCGTTAGTCTAAAGGATGAAATAACCGTCGCGCTCGCAAACTACATAACACTGTAATCAAAATAAAGTTTGTTTTACCACATAGCTATGAGTATTGATGCTATATATGCTGGTTATTTCTTTTAACGGGAAAAAAACACACGAAAACTAAACAACACACTCTCAGAGATGAAGGGAAATTGTATTTCTTTTGGCATTGAGTACGGAATGGGCATAGAAAACGGATTTCATTGGAATTGTCAGAGCGTATCACTTAAAGGTTTAAGCATGTATAGCTTAGGGGAGTAGCAAACAAAATCGTACCCCCTCCCCAACCACCCCAAACATTTTAATATAATTTAAGGTTGTATAACTGCATGTTTAAGGATTTGTACTAAGTCGCCGGGTTGAACATTCTCTATCTCATTTATAGTAGTCTAACATTCAGTAATGCATATACTTCTGAGCGACATTTAGCAGGCATGCAAGTTCAAAGTTTAGTTTAAGAAAAAAAAATGTGTGATGCTATGTACTCCTATGAAATCTTGCCATTAATACAACGAATGCGCATATGGTACTTTGACAACGTCAAAGGATTCGATTTTTGAAGTTATATATAATGGTTCATTCAAAGTATTTGGCTATGATAAAGCTAAACTAAAAGAGTCACATTTTGGGATAAAGTGGTGTTATTCAAAATGCATGGGAGCACGGAACAGGATTTCAAAAGGAGAAAAGTTTTGAAATTGTAACAACATAGCATGTAACAAGGTTCTCTCTTTTTGTATTCAGCAGGGCGAAAACTAGGCAAAAGAGCTGGCAGATGCTCGCTAATGAGGGGAAGGCCTCGCAGCCTTGAGCGACCTTGACCACAATGCTGCCAACTCTCGGAAAGTAGAGCCCAACACTGATGGAGAGATAGTGCTCTCGCCTCCTTCAAACGAGAGGGAAAACGGCTGTACCTAAACCAAATGTTGAAACGAAGCTTGTCATTTGTTTCAGCTCAACAAATACGTCATGAATTAATTCTTCAAGTTTGGTTGCCGGAATTGCGTTTCTCAGGTCGAAGCATGCTCAAAACATAGCCTACATAGGAAACGAAATTTCAAATTAATTCCTGCCCAGAATAGTTTACTCGATTAATGAGGCAATTAATTACACATCACATAATCCATGTTGTGGTTCTTGCAGGGAACTTTTTCCTCAGAACGGGGTTGTTTTTCCTAGCCGCACAACATTTTCGATCCAGGGCTAGTTGGTGAATACAGAGATCTTACTATGATTATGTAGAGTGGTTTTCTGTTAATAAAGTAATCTGGGTTTGGAAGCTAAAATCAGGAACAATTAAAAAGGGAGCGTGATTTTAGTTTGAGCAGGGGCTATGTAATGGTTTTAATGAGGCCTACTTGGTCTTTATTACAGAAACAATACATCTAATTAATAAAAATACACATATATCATAAAATTATTAATTGATAAACTCGATATTATTCCGTAGAGATTAAATAGGCTCCAGTTGATCAGATAAGAGAGGAGCTTCACCTTTTCAAATACGACCAAGAAGCTGCGTTCCGAGTAAACAAACTACCATAATTGCTTATTGTAAGCGATAAGGATTGGCATTGCATTACACTATCTTATAAGCGTAGCTATTAATGGATTTGGAGAACTCCTAATCGCTTTTATGAAGAAAATTCAATTAAGGCAAGATCACCGCTAATGATCGATCAGTTCCAACAATAACAATCAATCATTGGTAAACGGATATCCGCATGACAGGTCAATTAAGATAGGGACACTTAATGGAGTTATACTAAGAAATCACTAATGTATTTCCAGAACTAGACAATGCTTTGATTGACAGGCACAGCGGTCCCCTAATTAAGAGAAGGGCCGTAAATCCAATCAATCAGCTTAGACAGTGATTGATGTGGCCGCGATAACAATCGCGTATAAAACGCGACCCTGGAATGTAACATTCATTCGGGCTTCTTCAGCGTTCCAGTATTGTTAAAATAGTGCACGCCAGTCGACATTCATGAGGGGCCGATCCAGAGTACGGACATGGGAGTTAGAGCGACACAGCGTTAGGCTAATCCACCGCTTGTTAGCCACAGTCAAGTTCTTATAGAGCTAAGTATTCCTTGCATAGCTTCGGCTACTGTTATTATTTATGCAGTGATCATGACTATGATTATAATTATTACCAGCGCACTTTAATTAATCCAAGGCCAGCTAATATAATTTAATACTTAGGATAATTATTCCAACAATAAGTAGTTATCGTAATGCCAATCGCTACATCTCACGTCGATTATTTGTAATCACGTCGATCGTTCATTAATCTCTCATGTTGATAAAATAGACCAGTTTGGTCAATATTATGTAAAGGAGAGTGTCGATTAAAGGCCCAGTTTGACGATATATTGTTTATCATTTATGCCTACCCTTTTCAGTGTCCTATATATGTATTTAGAGTACTGATTGAATACAACTAGCTATCCTGATAATAATGTTCTCTCTGGTCAAATGGTCACCGGAAATGAACATTGCACTTGAACTTCGGTTCAACTGCCTTTGCTTCGTAATAATGCTTATTTTTAAGCTGACTCTTCACAATCTGTTCTTGTGCGAGTTCCCGTGAGTACTTAAAACGCTGGAGTAAATCCAGGATATACTCCAAAACGGATGGGTGAACGTCCGGTTCAACCTAATGGCTTTTTACAAGCTCAAGGGGGCCTTTCAAATTACGGCCGTAAACTATTTCGGCTAGCGTGAAGCCAGTGCTCTCGTGGGGAGCAGTACGTAGTGCAAACATTGCACCCGGAAGGCATGGTTCTCAGTCCTGGGGTTGCTCATGGCAAACAGCGCTTAGCACTGCTTTGAGCGTACGGTGAAACCGTTCCACGCTGTTCGATTGGGGGTGGAAAACACTCGAATTTACTCATTTAATTCCGCATTTTTCGAGAAATAATGTTGTAAGTTTAGAGATAAAAACTGACCCCAGGTCATACTGGAGCTCGCTGGGGTATCTGTGAAGGTGTAGAAATAATGGCATTACATTCAAATAAAATTAAACAAATGAAAGGATGGCTTGTCGAGCGGAAGAACTTGAATTAATCAAATTAATTAGTAAAAGTAGATGCATTTTAGTACTACGACGGACTGGCCACAAAAACTGACACAACGTCACATGCCTTTCGTCATTAATATGTAATATCCATTAACGCTCAGCCTTCTGTTTAGCTAATGATATAGTGACTGCTGATTGCTCTATACTCTGTGGGTCACCGAGCCGCGTTTTGGACTCCCTTCCCCTCCTTCTGCCTTTCGCTACGGTACGCCCAAAACTTGTACGCATTATACTTTACTTGATTCTTGGTGCCGATGTTCTTGATTGTACGACCTCCCAAAAAGATGTTTTGCCTTATTTTTATATGATTTTTACCTGTGCCTTTTTATGTGCCTGAGCTCACGCTCCACGGAAATGCTCATATATATGTGACTAATTGTTCCCTTTCTTTTTTTTTATCCTCCATATTCTGTAACCTTGATGTTCTTTTTCCTGTCATCCCCGATGTGTGCCGACTCCCGCGGCTATAATTATGTTGCCTCCCGTCGAGTCCGTTGCTGTAGGACTTGGTCCGACAATCCTGCCAACTTTCTGATCTTTCTGTGAAAAGGAGGAGCCTCCAACCATTTATCTTCTCAAACAAATTCTCTGTACGTTACGAACTTTATATCGTAGTTAAGACCATTTTGGGGCCCCAACGAACTTATTGACGTAATGTTTCCCGTTTGCCTGATGGCCGTCCAACATTAACTTTCAAACCCTTGGCCATGCGTCGGACCTGGTCAGCACACAATTTAACTATTTTATCCCTTCCATTGTAAAGCCGTCACATTTATTCCTACTAATAAATCCGTATGAATCCAGCGTATCCACAGTTTTATGGTAATTTTCTCTTCTTGTGACTCACGTAGTAGCGGAATTTGTGCGTATCCCGGACCTCACCCCCATTCAAATGATTTGGAGTAAAGGGGACGTGGCCTTCCTCATAACCCTCCATTTCTCCCCACTCCGAAAACGTAAAGTTTTCCCACTTTGGTAGCAATATTGGAAACAAATTTCGTCCCGTCTTTGTTTTTTTGACTCTAATGTTTACCCTATATGGAACAACGCCATTTTGTGTTTCTAACCCAACGGAACTATCTACGTGATGTCCTGTTGTGACTTTTCCCTTAAAACCAAAGAACGTTATGCTTCTGCGGGTGTATTCACGAATTGCCTTGTGCACTGAACTTCCCAATTTTTCCCTGCAAATACTTGAAAACGGCGAAGAATATTTCTTTTCCCCACATGTCGAAGATAACGTCCCAGCCTATGCCTAAACTTTTCTAGCAAACTTACCACTCTTTTGTACTTCTCGTATGCGGTTTTACATTTATTCATGCCCTTTTTTATGTCTTTTTATTATTTCTTCTGTATCTTTTTGGTAGGTCGTAGCAACGATTTTTGACTTCACAATCATGTCATTTAATTGGTTCCAACAACAGCCCCTTCCACCCACTGTACAGTATGTCCCAATGCCAACGTATAAAGGTGTACCCCACCTTACAGAAATGAATTATGACATTTGGTCCATGCATGTAGAATGTGTTGCCAGGACTGAAGATTGGCTGGGCCCCGTTCTGCTCGGTAACAGACCAGCCAACAACCCTTGAAGCCCTAGCTATTTGGCAAGGAAAAAACGACGCATGCCTTTCCTTCCTATTTAAGACCATCAGTCCGGAACTCTTACTCCAATTTAAAGGCATACAATCAGCACGACGAGTATGGGACCAAATAACGGCCACCTATGGTTTGCGAACCCAAGCCATGGTTACCAATATGTTTATAGAACTTACTAGAATCTCTATTTATCCTAAGGAGTCACTCACTTCCTATGTCACACGTGTTAGAGATCTCTATAGAAATTGTATCACTGCGGGGCGTAACATAGAAGAAGCTGAAGTGTGTATGTATTTGTTGCAAGGACTTCCTTTTCCACACTTGCAAACCATCATAGAAATTTTACGCAACACACCTGCCCTTCTAACCCTAGATACGGTTCAGACTTCCTTACTCCAAACGCATCAGCAATTCTTGAAAACATCTACCGCTCTTTCTCAACCATACGGTAATACCTTTTCTACGCCACCACCCTTCCCTGTTTCAAGTGTATCTTTGTCTGCCCTCAATAATGTGCAGAAACTTTGCCAAACCTGCGGTTCGACCACTCATCTTTTTCCCCAATGTACCCAAATGTATCCGACCAACATTGTCTGTGAACGTTGTGGCGGTGCCCGTCACACCGTACAAAGCTGCCCGAGTCCACCTGACACTCGACCCAAAGAACTTTTACCTTCCCAACAGACTACGTAACAACCCAGCCGTCCTCAGCATCCTAGGAGACTGCGAAACCCCCAACATCCGACTGGGAACCAAAATATTTCCAGCGTGACTGACCCTAACCTAAAGTGGGAAGAAGATTATGTTGCTTTTGGTTTATCATTACAGGATGAATTTCTTGAGAGTACAAACGATATTGTATGTGCCTTGCATGATATCTCACCTTTACAGAACACCACCCAACATTTTAGCCCTAAACCCCCTAGATCTTAGTGTAGATCTTGCTGCTGACAATACCTTTGTTGAGGGAAAACTCGTTGGTCTGGTCCGCATTATGGGCGTTAACCGCCAAGGACGACCCTTTGGTGTACCAATCGTGTTGGACAATGTAGTTGAAGTACCTCAAGCCTCAAACAACCTTATCTCAGCATCACGCTTTATCGAATCTGGTTTTAATGGTAACATGAGGGACCGTGGAATTTATTTTAGAGAGAAGAAACATCCAAACCGTCTGGCCTTATTTGCTAAACGATAAAGACACCTACATAATGTCGAAGTCATCCTCTTACCAGATTCCCCTAATGAGAATGCCAATCACTTTGTGTCAGGGTTACGTCCACTACAACCCACTATTTTATCACCGACTACCTTTCCTCCTTGTCAAACTTCCACAAGGGACACCTTTCCTAAAACTCCAGTATCTTCCTTCTCCCTACCAACCCTCATTTCTGGCCCCATTATTCATCCTAACCTACCACCAACAAATCCATCGTCCTTTGTACCTCCTGTTTCAGATAATAGACAGTTTGATCTCATCGACTTCACTGACCATACCCCTACTATGTCTGTTTCCCCTTTTCCACCTCTTTGTTCCCAAGAAGTCCCCACCGTTGATGTGTTGCCTACTTTTCCTCCGGAACCTTTATCACACATTTACAATATGCAAGAGCTTAATCCTGACCTTCATGTTCCTATGCCTGACATCCAGCTCCCACCTTTCAGCCAACCTTCGGATGCACTTCCTCATACAGCACGTTCCTTAGGGGGGGGGGAGGTTACCGCCGTATCCCAAAAGACTAAAGTGCTCACTAAGCGACGACGAAAACCATTACCCCCTCCTACTCTCTCTAGCTATCGCTGTGGCTCAAAACGTATGTCCCTAAACCACTTTGCATACGACCTCGCCGGCCGCCTTTGCCGGTAACTTTACCTCCAACCTCCTTACCCGAATGGGAAATATGCTGCGGGGCACACCTTGATGAGATCATACCTTCCCACTATGGAGAAGCTATTCGCTCACCCAATCGAGCTGAATGGGAAGGGGCCATATGCCGCAAATTGGCTGTTCTGGAGAAATTAGGTGTCTGGACCCTGGTCGATAAACCCCCAGAGGCAGGAGTTCTCCCCTCGAAATGGGTCTTTGCCAAGAAATACAACAAAGATGGGACTCTACAAAAGTATAAAGCTCGTCTGGTTGCCTGTGGCTCCCAAGCCCATCCCGGCTATGAATACGATCTTAAGTCCAGCCCAGTGATCAGGTTCGATACGCTTAGACTCATTATAGCCCTAGGCCAATCGAAAGGTCTTCCTCTAAGGACCTATGACGTAAAATCCGCCTATCTGAACTCTTTTTGCTCTCACGACGTCTACCTCAGACCACCTCAAGGTTATGGGCCCACCCCCGGCAAGGTGTGAAAACTCATCAGAGCCCTCTACGGGATGCCAGACGCAGGAAGATCATGGTATGAGCATCTTAGACAGACCCTCCTTACCTGCAGTATGACACAATCTACCATTGACCCTTGTCTTTTTATACTTACGCAAGACCAATCTACCGCCTTCCTCACTAGCCATGTTGACGATTTGTGTTTAATCGCCGATGATGCCCTTGCTGATCCCCTAGTCCTCAAGATAAACCGCCATTTTACATTACTAGAGACCTCCAATAGCCTGTATCTTGGTATTTTATTCCAACAGACCCCCGCAGGCCTATACCTATCTCAAACCCAATACATTGACAAACTTCTTGATAGGTTTGCCCTTACTGACTCTAAATCAGCTACTCTCCCTTGGACCCCAACCAAGACGTTGACCATTGCGACACATCCCCTTTTTGTGACAAAACTCTGTTCCAGTCCATAATTGGCTCTCTCCTTTATTTGGTCTGTGGGTCTAGACCAGATATTAGTTTTTCCGTCACCACCCTCGCACGTTTCTCCCAGCAACCACGGGCCTGCTAAACGTATCCTCTCCTACCTCAACACCACTAAAGACCTGAAACTTTTCTTCCCCATCCGCATGACTGACCCTATCATTACTGCTAGCGACGCCTCCTGGCATACCACCTTCGATGCGAGGGGTTTTTCGGGGCAAGCGCTCAAAGTCTTTGGATGCCTCATCTTGTGGAAAACCTCCAAACAAAAAATGGTCACGCTCAGCTTCGCTGAATCGGAGATCTTGGCCTTGGTTGAATGTGTAAGAGATCTTAGATGGGTCGTAGACCTCTTGGCTGAACTTGGGTCGCCGCCGGACCACTTCCCTATTGACGTCTCCACAGATAGCCAGTCGGCAATTGCTCTTGTCAACAACCTCATCTCTACCGCAAGGTCGAAACACTATGCTCATAAGGTTTGGTTCATCCGGCAAGCTGTCCTTTCAGGTTTGGTGCGACTCTCTTACCAGCCCGGATCCGATTTACCCGTCGATATCCTTACTAAACCTTCTACGCGTGCCCGCATCCTACAATTTAGGGAATGGTTCTCCTTGGTTCCCTATTCCTTGCGCCCCGAAATAGAACCTTCTGACTAAATGTATCCCCAATGTATCCCCAAATCATACCTATCTGATGTGTTCCTTTTTTCTATGACTTGTATTATTTGATTTGTATGACTTTGTATTCTTATACTGTTGCGTACTTAACTCACCCTAATCTTTAACCCCTATACCATTCTTAGTTAGACCTGAGAGGTATACTTAACCTTTTTTTGGAACTTATTTCCGGTTCTATAAAGAATTAAGAATTATTGTTGTACTAACTGTATGAGAGACATTAACCTACTAATCACTCATCCCTGACGTCTTTACTACCTTTTCTGCCTCTTTATCTTGCAATATGTTCCCCTTTTTTTACCCATTTATGTGCTTTTGTAAACTGTTATCTTCACTTGTCCTCTTAATTAAACTACTTGTATTTGCCTCTTGAGGTCTGTGAACCGTAACCCGCTCTGTCTACCATGGAGTGTTATTCCTTTGTATAGGTGGGGGGGGGCGCTTAACTGTAGCCTTTGCGTAATGAAATTCCAGGTGGGGAAGTGACACAACGTCACATGCCTTTTGTCATTAATATGTAATATCCATTAACGCTCAGCCTTCTGTTTAGCTAATGATATAGCGACTGCTGATTGCTCTATACTCTGTGGGTCATCGAGCCGCGTTTCGGACTCCCTTCCTTCCCCTTCTATTGCCTTTCGCTACGGAACGCCCAAAACTTGTACGCATTATACTTTACTTGATTCCTGGTGCCGATGTTCTTGCTTGTACGACCTCCCAAAAAGATGTTTTGCCTTATTTTTATATGATTTTTACCTGTGCCTTTTTATGTGCCCGAGCTCACGCTCCACGACAATGCTCGTATATATGTGACTAATTGTTCCCTTTCTTTTTTTTTTATCCCCCATATTTTGTAACCTTGGTGTTCTTTTTCCTTTTTACCCTTTCTCTGTCATCCCCGATGTGTGCCGACTCCCACGGCTATAATTATGTTGCCTCCCGTCGAGTCCGTTGCTGTAAGACTTGGTCCGACAATCCTGCCAACTCTCTGACCTTTCTGTGAAAAGGAGGAGCCTCCAACCATTTATCTTCTCAAACAAATTCTCTGTAAGTTAAGAACTTTATATCGTAGTTAAGACCATTTTGGCGCCCCAACGAACTTATTGACGTAATGTTTCCCGTTTGCCTGATGGCCGTCCAACATTAACTTTCAAACCCTTGGCCATGCGTCGGACCCGGTCAGCACACAATTTAACTATTTTACCCCTTCCGTTGTAAAGCCGTCACATTTATTCCTACTAATAAATCCGTATGAATCCAGTATATCCACAGTTTTATGGTAATTTTCTGTTCTTGTGACTCACGTAGTAGCGGAATTTGTGCGTATCCCGGACCTCACCCCCACTCAAACGATTTGGAGTAAAGGGGACGTGGCCTTCCTCATAACCCTCCATTTCTCCCCACTCCGAAAACGTAAAGTTTTCCCAAAAACCATTGTATTCCATTGTTATCGAAGCCCCGCCCCCCCCCCAAACAGACCTACTACAATACCAACTCTGCCATCAACGAAACCTACGAAAACCTTTTCGAAACTTAAATAGTAGACGATACCTACAAAAGGGCTGTGCTCATGAATGAAAAATTTTATTTATTTTTTACTGGTCGGTTGTCCTGCCGTCAGTATGATCCACACAAAGGCAGTCTGAAGCGTTTATTCGTCTTCGGAAACTTTTCCCATGAGTTTATCGATGCTCGCAAAGTGTTTGTAGAGCTTGGACCATTTCGTAAACGAAAGTTGTAACAAAGTAACCTCCGCCGTTGTTTTAGGGTCGTATTCCACAAAGTGTACTTGCGTGTCGTCATTCGTAAATCGTACTCTGATTCTTTTCTCCTCTCCGACAAGATGCGCTTTCATTTTAAAATCCAACAAGAATTTCATTTAGTTTCTGCTGTCGAGTTTGGACAGTTCCAACATTATTGCCAACATATGTTTTTCGTGTACAGTCAGCTCCAATTGCTTGATTAACACTTCTCCGGTTATTTCGATGAACGGCTCGAAGACCTGTTTCGAAGTGGGATCCGTAACGCTTTTCCAAAGACCCTCGTCCGTGCTTTCCCAACCTTTCCAGGCGAACCTATTTTCTTCTTCGTCCTTGGACTGAAATTTCTCCGTCCACTGATTGAATACAGATCTGTTGATCTTTTCACCCGGTCGGTATAGGCAGGTCCATTCCAACGAGTTAAGTCTCAACTCGGTGGTAAGCCCTACCTGTTTGTTAAAAACGAGAGTTGGTCCGCTTTCAATCGTGACATTGAGGTATTTACTCAGCATAACATAACCGCTAGTGGCGTCCATGATGAGAATGTATCGTAGAGTTTGTTCTTTAATAAAACAATATATTATATTTTATTCAACAAACATTATTACAAGCAACAAAAACATTATTACAGCCTGCCATCACCGAGCCATTCGTTTCTTTTTCTCTCTTCGCTCTCTTTCAGCCAACCTTCTTTTTCCCTGAACACTATTTTCTCTTCTTCAGTCATTCTCGCACGTTGTTCTTTTTCCGCAGCTTGTTTTTTTCTTTTTCTGGATAGGAGTTAGTGTGGCGTGTCTATCCCTATCTAACCGTCTTCGTTTATCCCTGGCTCTCTTCTTCCACTCTTCTGGATTTTGCACTTTCAACTGACTACTCTCCCTCATCCGCAATTTCCTCATCTCGGCTTCTCGAACCTCGACAATTTCAACTTCTTTTATCCTCTGTTCCACTTCATCCCCGTTCCACCGAGTTTCCGCCTCTTCATCGCTGATTACACCGTCGGACATACCTGTCCATACTCCGTCATCGGATAAAGACTCCACAAGCAAATCATGATGATAGCCAACCCCATCGTAGTCATCATCCTCATGGTAAGAAATATATTTGATGCCACGATGTCCGAATGCAAAAGTTTCTACTCCGTTTACGAGGAATCTCTTGTTGTCGTAGGCTGACAGTAGGGATTTATTCACCACGGTCATGGCCAGTGGTGATGGTTGTCACTGGCGATCTTGTACCAACTCCCTCTTTGTTCCTGATTAGAATTGAAAGTCGCCCTATAATCTTTGTGGCTTAAGTGTTTCTCCACGAATCTCTTGGAAATTCCCTTCGTCTTTTTCGTTTCGCTTTGGGAGGTCACGAGCGAATACATCTTGCTACTCAACCCCACAAACTCTTTTATCGGTACTCCTTTCGTGGCATATTTCATGTTTCCCAACACTTGCTTGTTGACGTTGCAGAACTGTGGGTGTTGAGGATCGTAGTTGCTAGTGTCGAATCAACTCATGTTTTTAGTCATGTCCGCGTACACGTCCTCGGTTTCGATGCAATAGCACAGCGAGTCCGTGTCTGTGAACAGCAGTCTTGCTCGATCTCCATATTGGGGACGTATGTATCGGTAGTGAAATTCGTAGAGAAGGAATTTGGACAACTCTAGTATGGCGAACCCCGAGTAAGTGGCAAGATCGCACGTCACCTTGCATACTTTCGAGTTGATCAGAACCAGGTTTTCATGCAATATCCGAAACGAATCGGCGTTGGGTTGGGTGGAATATTTGATGGCTCGCTTGCTGTCGGTGCATAGCTTGACTTTCAGTCTTGTCTGTTTCTGTTCAATCGTCTTCCCAAACACCGAATTAGGACACAACTTGTGAAATTCCCCTTCAGACACCGTCTTCGATTCTTTTCATTTTGCCATATGAAACTCTATATATGGTTTCAACCAGGGCTTCTGATTGAAACTCGGCACCCCCCTGTCGTGACGAAGGACCAAGCCCTGTTCTAGGTAGAATTTAGGTTACGGTAGTGAATTACGTAACGCGTCTTCCTCAGTTGGTTGGCCACTAGCTTCACGACAGGTTTCACTGGTTTTCCTTGCAACAAAGATTTCGAATAGTCTGAAACTAATTCTTCACTTATTTCAAATTTTTCAGTAGCAAGCGGCTAGTCATTGTGGACCTCATGAAGTTTTTTCGGGTAGTCCAGATCTACTTCCAGAATGTATCCTACCGACGACATGTCTGCTATCTTAGTTAAAGTCAATAAAAGCCCAAAAATATGCACAAAGAAGCAAAACACACAACGTTTCGGGGATATAATGCACCCCGTTTTCATGTGCAAATAAAATCAGCTGAAAGCATCGTACAACAAACAAATTTAAAAACACTGAAAAATCATGCTGTATGCAAGGCACATGATGCTAAAATTTCTAAAACTATTGTAAAAAATATAAAACCCTAAGCCTTCCTGGTCGGAACAGGTCAGCAATAGGCAATGAGATCGACCTTAATGAGACCGACCCACCCATCTTTGCAATTCACCATGGAGGAATCCACAAATGATGCATTACATTTTCTAGATGTTACGGTCATCATTAACCCTTGCAGGAATGTTGAATTTACACACTTCCGAAAACCAATGCAAACTACAAGAACAATAGATTTTAGCTCCTATACTGACCCACAGCACAAAATTAATGCTGTAAAAAGCGAAATTAAACAAATTGAGGCACATACAACTAATAAATCTATCTTGGAAAGTGAAATTAAGTACACCTTACAGAAGTACATGGCAAACGGCTACCCTTTCCATCTTCTCACAAAAATTATGGATTCGGCATTAAATCACGGCAATAAAACTCAAACTAAGCCAGTAAACTATCTATCTGTTCCATACTTCCAAGGAATAACTGAACTAATTCGTACAAATCTTGATAAAATTAATTTCCGTCTCATTTCCAGCAACCACCCAAATCTCAAGCAGCTTACAATACCAGAAAAAACCGTTAATAAAAATAAGAAAATGCTTTCTACAAAAAATGTTGTGTATAGGATTCCATGTTTCCATCCAACTTGCACTGCCACTTATGTGGGACAAACCAATCACAAACTTCGCGAAAGAATTACAGCCCATAAGTCAAATTTTAAACTAAATCTAGCCACAAATTCTTTAGTACAGCACTGTATCAAAACAGCAACCTCCCCCAGTCGGATGGAGACAGGGCACACTCCTGACCTGGAAAACTCCACTATTCTCTTCATTGAAAAACAACAAAGGGCAAGAATTAACTTAGAAACTTTAGTCATTTTGTCTCAACAACCACCAGTTCATAACCATATCATACCCGACAATAGAAATATCAAAGAATATGTACCAATAATACAAAAACTCGGACTTTCTCAGTACAAAACGTAACTCCCCCCCCCCCCACCACCACCACCCCACGGCTCTTCACGCTCCTGTATATAAGGCGACCATGGCCTTAGCTACTCACTTCGAGCCTGCGTTTGCAGGATTGAGGTCGGTCTCATTGCCTATTGCTGACCTGTTCCGACCAGGAAGGCTTAGGGTTTTATATTTTTTACAATAGTTTTAGAAATTTTAGCATCATGTGCCTTGCATACAGCATGATTTTTCAGTGTTTTTAAATTTGTTTGTTGTACGATGCTTTTCAGCTGATTTTATTTGCACTTGAAAACGGGGTGCATTATATCCCCGAAACGTTGTGTGTTTTGCTTCTTTGTGCACATTTTTGGGCTTTTATTGACTTTAACTTGAATTGTGCTACCTTTTTCACTCACTGCTATCTTAGTTACGTCGAAAGCTAGAATCCCATCTTTAGTCAAATACATACAGCCATTGTAAGGCAGCAGCTGGCTCATGGCCCAGCCGTAAGCGCTATTGAGGTCCCAATCGATGATGTGTTTGTTAGGTTTTGTTGAATCGTACGTTTCGGGAATGTACGGGCTGTTGGCCTTCGCGAACCTTCGACTAATGGAGCTAACTCCAACCCGTATTCCCGACAAGATGAAGTTATGTTTGCTACAGTGAGTAAATAGTTCCAGCTCGGCCTTGGTCATCTTTAAAGCTGCCGCCCAGCTAAACCCTGGGGTGGAGACGTAATAGCACGGATCTATGTCGTGGTCTCGCAAGCAGATCCTGTTGAATTCTTCGAAAATGTCTGCCAAAAGCAGACAGTCGGTCATCTGATACATTTCGTGGTAAGAGGAAAACTTTTTCATTTTCAGCATACTCCAAATCTTTTTGGCGTGATTGTATTGTTGGTCAGTTAGGCCTTCTTCTTTGAATTTAGGAAAAAAGTTTTCTTTCGGTGGTAAAGACTCCTCTTCGCACACACTCATGCTGGAAACGTGTTCATATGGGTAGTAACCCTTATGGGTTAACAGATCCACGGCAGTCTCTTCCTCGACGCCGGGAAGGAACCATTTGTCCTTCCAAGCTTTCAAAAACAGCTTCACCGTCCTAAACTCGTAATCACGTTTATGTCTCTCAGCCAGAGTTTTCAGCGAAGAGGAGAGAAAATTAAAGCTGTGTACAAACTTAAGCCGAATGTACCTTTTCTTTTTTTTTCCGCTTCATCCCATCCCGTTTCAACAGTGATGGTCATGCTCATGAACCTTTCCGTATTTCTGGCGAGGACTTCTACTTTTTTCGGAAACTTGTGCACTGCTCTTACCAATAGATGCATATCGTAAGCTTCGAGGCAGGGAAATACGGGGATCGTGGTGCACTCTCGGGCATTCAGATTACAACTCGAGTGAGAAGCTCCTCTGTACTGGCCGGCAACGTGGCAGTGATCCCGGACTTTGTCGTCTTTTGAACCGAATGGCTTTTTGCAGTAGATCCAGTCTACAGCGTGGTTAAAATCAGCCTCTTGGACCGGAGTGAGGCATAGTGGTTGGACTCTTTTTAATGTTTTGTCGTACTCGCGCGATTCAATCACCAACTGATCGAGGAATTGTTCAACGGCATCCTCTCCCAGGTAATAAACAGCTTTTTTAAAGTTTCCAGACCCCACCACGACGTAGCCGAAGCTGCAAGGTTGATGGTGGTTGATTTTCTTCCCAGAGCTGTTAGAGGAAGGAACGGGTTCAGAAGGCACTCGAAATCGGTGTATATGATTTTGGGGTGAATATTTCTTCTATTGAAAGCTTCAAACTTCAAAATGTTTTCGCCCGGTTTTAAGAATTTGAGCGCTTGAGGTGCCGGATTGGTTCTTGTACAGTCCAGTTTGTGTTTGTCTCTCAGCAATGCCTTTCCATAAGCGGCGAAATAATTTCGACAGTAATATTTTGGGTTGCTTCCTGATCCCTGGTGTCGGAGAAATTAGTTACAATCCACGATGGCACAGTAGTGAAAATTTGTCGACTCGTCAGCAATTAAAAGGTGTATGGGTTGGCCTTTAAAATTCGTGCTCACACGAAGGGGATGCAAGCCGTTCTCTTTGGTATAAGCAATCACATTGATCGATAAATCTTTATTGGCCATCTCGAATGCGTCAATGTGATCCAGCCGCATTGGAAAGTCCAGCATCGACCAATCTACCGTTCTCACATATACTTCGTATTCTTTCGGATTCACCATGCTTAATTTGTGTTTGGCAGCCAGAATTGAATACAAGAAGCACTTCTGGTCTGTGAAATTTTGAACATTGACTACACACTTCCACTTCTTTTTTAAATTTTGCTGGCAGAGGAATGTAAGAGCCTGGTCTGAGCGGGTCGATTTTTGATACTCGGATTGTGAGTTTGTAGGAGTGATTAATCACCCAACCACTCCCTCTTTCAGCGAATTTGTCAATGGAACGTTGGATTGTAGCATAAGCTGCGTCCAGTAACTTGGGAATATCTAATGGATTATAGATTGGGGAGTAGCGGGACTAAAATCCAGTTGGTATTTCTTGGCCATTTCGAACGAAACTCACTCCTAAACCAATTTTAGCTCTGCAAGTCACCAATTGCCAGACACATTCGTACAGTAGAGCTTCTATACCTCTTCGCATCAACATTAAAAGGTACAACGGGTCTACAGCTTGCACAGCTTTCTTGTACTTTCTGTGTTCGAGTCCTCGCTCACAGAGGATGGGATCGTCTATACAGCCCGACACCCTCTCGAAGCAATTGCACTCAGGTGGTTAACTATTCCTGTGTATCTCGATGAGGTGTTGCATCAATCTTTCTCCGGTAGGATACGTTTGAGTGCAGTAAACGCAGGTAAAATTGGTTTTTTCTACCGCACCAACTGAATGATTCTGTTTAATAATATAAATAACATGAACAGTAATAATTTCAACGTCCTGGTCTCAGTTTAATAATATAAATAAAAAGAGGAAAAATTTGGTATTTTTGTTGTTATTTTCCTAGAACAACTGGCTTTTCGTCAAGCAAGCTGTCGAAGCCTTTCCACCTGACGAGGTAACGAGTTTTCCCTCCCACTTTTTTAGTGTTCAGAATCTCTTCGACTAAAAACAGATCTGGCACGTAAGTTTTCTGCAACTCTTGCTCGTAAAAAGTGCCTTTGATTTCACTACCCAGTTGGTCGACCAACCTGTAGCAAGTCGGTCGAGTTTTTTTGACTTCACTCACCTTGAACAGTTCGTTGGTAAAGTTTTGCAAATATCCCTTGTCGAATACAGATTTTGCCGTTGTCACTCTTACTAAATCCTCGACTTTGAAACTATTCTTCTTTTTGGAAGGGCTCTTTTTCAGCAATATGTTTCTGATCTCCGGTTCATCGTGTTTAGTTACTTTGGATGGTTTCATTTTAATGGTAGAATGAACTCTGTCATTGTAATCTTTGACAATTTTATCTACAATGTCCACTTATCCACTTGTGGTTACCTAACAGAGTGAACCGTTTCCACATGTTCGACTTCAATGTGCGAATTAGGCATTCTACTATGCTCGCCTTGAGTTCTGACTTGGTCGAATAGTGGTTTATTTTGTGGCATTTCAATAGTGCTGCGAAATCTTTATTATAGTATTCCTTGCCTTCATCGCTTTGTAGATTTGTAACGGGATTAGACATCGTGTTTAATATCTCGTTAAAAGCGCCAGTGACATCCGCAGCGTTCTTTGATTTTACAGGTATGGCCCAAGCGTATTAGAGAATACATCGATCGCAGTCAGCAAGTATTTGTAATTTTCGTTTTGTTCCGCGTAAGGTATCATCTCCACCAGGTCCGCTTGAACTAAATCACCTACCCCGTAGCTAATGACGGGCCTCCTCGGAAAATACCGCCTAGCTGGCTTGTGCAGCTCATCCACTGAAGTTTCCATTTAATCTTTTTTTTTAATTCCCATTCCCAACTTTACTTTGGTTTTCATTGCTGCAGCTACGGCAGCTGCTCCCAACTTCTCTTTCAGACCAGTTTTGCTAGATTTTGCTACTTTTACTGCATCGGAGGCCAACTTTCTATCAGCTTCGTGCCTTCGTTCCAAGTCTGGTTTGGCAGTGTATTCGATGTCGTGCTGTTTGCAGGCCTCATCCACAGAATTGATGGCAGCGTCGCCTCTTTTCAGTCTCTTGTTCAGTTTTGTTCTCGAACCGCAATAGTTGTATCCCGGAAAGTGAAGTTCCACCGGCAACGTGTCTATCGCGCTGTTCAACAATCCAGAGCCTCTGCTCTTCTGAAACTGTGCTTTCCTCATGCCACACACTTTACACTCGCCCTTCAGCAGTTGTCGATAATTCTTAGTCACAACGTGCCTAACATTTTTACTGGCTGTAACTCGTTTGCATTTGAGGCAGTACATCTCTGTTTATTTATAAAATGAGAATGAAAAGGTATTTTAGATACTAGTTTTGTAGAGAATTTATCAAAATACCATTTTTTTCTTAAAGCAGCTGAAAGATGAAAGTGTTAAATTATGACATAGCCGATGTCAATAAGTGACCATCGACTGGTAATTTACTGAATTTTCGAGAGGACATAAGGTGCGTCATTTGCGGCCCTGCCGGTTGTGGAAAGACCAATTTAGTTATAAATTTCATTTGCAATCCTAGTTGGTTGAATTACGACAGCCTACGCGTGGACTCCAAGTCTTTATTTCAAAACAAATATTTCCATCTCAGGAGAGCTTTTGAGGAAATATGTCCAGGCGTAGCTACCTTTTGTTCCAACAACGAAGATATCCCACCACCAGAAGAACTGCTATGTGGCAAAACGGTAATTGTATTGGACGATTTCATGATTGAGAAACAAGACAGAATCGAACACTATTTTTCCTACGGCAGGCACGCGGATGCCTCGATCTTTTATTTATGTCAAACTTACAGCAGGATACCCAAGAGAGTTATTCCAGATAATTCTAACATTATAATTCTCTTCAGGCAAGACGAAGCAAACCTCAAACACGTCTTCAATAACCACGTTAGTGGTGACATGATTTCGTCACATGTGTGGTGAGGTTTGGAACTCTGTTCCGTACGGATTCCTACTCATCGATAAAACTAAACCCTTGGATCGAAGGTATAGAAGAATGCTAGACTAACAACGACGTGTCTGCCGTCTAGGTTTTTGTTGACATTAACGTTTGTTGAGTTAAACATTATTTTATAAAGTACTAAACCGTCATGTCTACTAAAACTAAAAATAAGAGTAGTAAACTCCAGAAAGAGGTCGATCAGTACGAGGCTCTAAAAAAACGTCTGAAACAAAAATTTTAAAATATAAAACTTGAAAAGCAGACAGAATCTTAACATTTGCAAAAGACATTCAAACCAGTAGTTGATCCTATAGTAGACCAGACTAAAATGCAGATGCTACAGGGAAGCGAGGCTTCGGCTCAGCGTGAACGACAAATCAAAGAACTGTTAGCTCTAGAGGCTGGACAGAAGAAACAAGAAAAATATCACGGGAAACGGTTAGAGCATATTCAGAAAGCTTTGGAAGCGGCAACGGGCCGCGTCGATACTGAAGACGAGAGTATAGATAGTGACGATGGTGAGATACAGTTTCATATGGATGCCACGAGACGACTCTCCAGTTCCATGGGCACATTACCTGACGGGCGCCCTCCGACATGTCACTTGCCCTCATGCCAGGGGCTCGTAGAATACAAATGGAAGAGGCCTCTTTACTCGGCGATTCCGCAGTCAGACTCGATCCACTAGCTACCAAGGATCTTAGCATGTTTGCCACTCGAGAGACTCTGACCGACCCCACTTTTGGCATTCAATACGACCTGGAGGCTAAACATTACATGATTGGTGCAATGAAGTACAATTTCAAGACAACGACTTGATCATGGGAGGAAAAAAGTACGAAGGGACGGACGATTTGTGGCAATTGGTTATGTTGAAAAATCCTACTAAACCACCACACAGGGATGCTAGCCTTCTGAACTACAACGATATTCTGAAGAGGAGTAAAGCCATATATCACAACAACGACGACAGTACGAGAAGACTAAAGTCCAGCGCCGGTTTCAAGTACACGACTTTCATAAAACCTGTTTGGGGCAGACCTGCCGTGTCGGGAAAGGATACCAGATCTACGGAGATCAGAATAACTTGTGTGAAAGGTTGAAGCTCCTCAGAGCCTCTACACAGGCTGGCAATAATTCTTTGGACGAAGAATTTGTGTACATTTTCACAGAAATGCGGAGCAAAGCATTGCTGTCCGACAGCGAATATCGCAAACTGATCGGTGAATTCGGTAGATGTTAACTAATGTATTAAACTAAAAATATGTCGATCATGCTTTCCTCTGAAAAAAATGACTTTGCGACCAGTTTTCCTTCCCCGTTGATATTGGAAGGCGCTCACGAATTGGCTCTAGTCAATATGGAAATTTACAACTCCATTCCTAACGTTATAGAGGACGTGACAGATTCTTTCACCTTCAGCACGAACGGCGGTAACACCTGGATGAAAATCGTGGTACCAGAAGGTTGTTATGAATTAGACGAAATTATAAACATCATTTACAGAAAATTCAAACAGAGCAAGCATTGGGACGAGACGAATAATGTTTCCTACGTTCTATTAAAAATGGCAACGTAAACACTCTAAAGTGTGAACTAACTATTACTGACAGGAGATATAAGGTTGATTTTTCTGAACCGTCCAGTATTGAAAAGATTTTTGTTTCGAAGCTAAGACTTAAGAATTTGGGGAATACATCAGACCAAACACTGTCAACATAATAAAAGTAAATAGCATACTGGTACGTTGCGACTTGGTTTCGGGTTCTTACGTGAACGGATCATCGCAACCGACCTTTTATTCGTTCTTTCCTACTGTCCCTCCCGCCTACAAGATTGTTCAGTCCCCACACAATTTGGTGTACCTACCTGTTACGAAAAATATTATTCACTCTATACGCGTGTGGCTGACAGATCAAGCCGATAGACCGCTTAACCTTCGAGGGGAAACTTTGACTATGAGGTTACATTTGCGAAAGAAGAAAAACTACAAACAATTACTTAAATTTATGCCGCTCAAATTTATTAAACTGAAAGTAACTGCCAATGACCCACAGCCCTACGATCCGCCACAGTCCACATTATCTGTAAGGGAAACGAAACCTACCAATCGAGAAGGCGTTAATTACTCAGTCCCGCTAACTTCGAATTCGTGGAGAGACTAATCCTCTCTCAGAATGGAAACGAACGAAAATTACGTAAATGTAACTGAGCCTTTTGTCGTTGATGAATCGGAAGTCAAATATAATTTTCACGAATATTCTCCGATAGTCGGGACGAACTTGAACCAGGTTATTTCGGAAATAAGAATCACGGTGCAAAATCAGTACCTTTTCACTCATCCTCACCAGAGTTACCTCCACGTTAAGGGATCTCTCATTAAAAGCGCAGAAGGCAGTTCTTATGCTGCCACGGATAAGATAACTGTGGTCAATAATGTCGTGGCTTTCCTTTTCTCTCACATACAGTATCAAATAGGCGACTAAACAGTAGATCAACTTAACTTTCCTGGGATCACAAGCACGATGAAAGGAATTGTTAGTTATGGACCTGAAGACCAAGCCGAACTCGCCAACAGGGGTTGGTTTCTCGACAGCAACAACGCTAGGTCAGCAGATCCTGACAATAATGCCATCTTCAAGCACAAAAACACATACAGAGTAGCCATTAAGTGCTGGTGAAACAATGAAATCACGACGTTTTGGTTCCAAGGTCGGAACCATTTTCAGGTGAAGGGTTTAAAACATGTCAAACAACTTAAAAATAAAAATAAAAATTAATAAAATAACAGCAGAGCAGAGCCATGGAAATAAAACTTCCCTGCTCTGCTGTTATTTTATTAATTTTTATTTTTGTTTTTAAGTTGTTTGACATGTTTTAAACCCTTCACTTGAAAACGGTTGCGACCTTGGAACCGAAACGTTGCGATTTCGTTGTTTCACCAGCACTTAATGGCTACTCTGTATGTGTTTTTAATAACTAAAGTGCTTTTTAACTTTCTGCTTTTTGCTATCTTTAAGCACAAGCGAGACCTTTTCTTCAGTCATTCTCCCAGAGGCAGTTTTACATTCGCTGTACCCTTGTCTCACCTCTTCGGTTTCATGGAAGATTATACCAAGATTTTATACGGCATTCGTCAAACACTCATTTTCATGCGATCTGCGGACAACAACGCCATATTTAGAGACACGGGGGTCGGTGCTGGCAAGATAGTTCTAGAGCACGTGAGCTGGTTTCTTCCTCACGTAACCCCCTCTGACGTACAGAAAAATAAGTTGTACAAGTTGATCGATTCTGGCACGAGCGTGCCGTTGGCCTTTAGACATTGGCATTCCGATCAATTGGATCTGCCTACATCAACAACGGCCACTTGGCGTCTTATTAGTACTAGTGCTACCGAACGACCTCATTGGATCATCGTAGGTTTTCAAACAGACAGAGAGAACGACCAAAAAAAAATAACCTGCCGTCTTTGACCACTGTAGTTTCAACGACGTTCACGTGACTTTAAATTCGGAACGTCATCCTTTTTTAAATCAAAATTCAAATTTTAGCCAAGGCGCCATTTCTCACGTCTATGAAATGATTGTTAACTTCAGACGGCAGTACTAAAGCAGAGGATTGCTGTCGGCTGGGCCCGCATTCGAATTATCCACATTTAGCAAGAATTTTCCTTTAATTGTGATCGATGTAAGCAAACAAAATGAGCGGCTGAAGTCGGCAGTACTTGACATACAGATAAAAATGAGATTTGGAGCTCAGGTACCGGCAAATACGAAAGCATGGGCTCTAATCATAAGCGATCGCATAATGCACTTAAGATTAGACCGAAATAACATTGAAGTTGCTGTGTGACTTAATGGAATCTATTTTTTTTCTTAAACTCGAGTCATGTATACAACCACCGGAGTGGCTTTGAGTGCCAACCAAAAGAAACACATGTTACAGCAGATCAAGAAAGGAAAAACGGTACAACTTTGGCTTAGCAACTCTCAGTTGAACAGAGGCACCTCGAAATTACCAGTCACTCAAGCTCAACTCGGCCGAATTCATAAGGCACGCAAGATGGGGAAAGGTTTACATCTGAAACTTTCTCGTACACAACTGAAGAAGGGAGGAATTCTACCTGCGTTACTTTTGCCGGCGTTGGCAGCGCTGGGCTCATCCGCCGCAGGTGCCGCATCGATCGCCAGAAGCGTCAATGCTGCAAAGAATAATTCTAGACAGTTACAAGAGCTTAGGAGACACAATGCAGCGATGGAAGCTCTGGTACTCGGAAAAGGAACGGGAATTAAAAAATACCGTCAAAAAAATACGAAAAACTACCAACAGCAAAGCTTGTGGAGAAGGATTTTTTCTGAAGTCAGACCTAAACAGACCTATGACAAATGTGGATTTGAACAGATACGCCAAGAAACTCGGGATTACCAATTTCAGAGGAACATTTACTAACGACGTTGGGCAAACGAAGAGTGTGGAATAGTTAATTTGCAAGACTCAAGCGGCGGAGAAGGTACACATTGGGTTGCGTATTACAGTAAAGGCCCAATCTTGTTCATATTTCTTCGATTCGTTCGGTTTGAGTGCACCCTTAGAAGTCCGGAGACATCTCGGCAAACCTATAACGAATCACGTGAGAGTTCAAGAAGCACACGAGGTTCTGTGCGGTCAATGTTGTTTATTCATTCTACGAGGATTGTCGAGAGGAGAGAATTTTTTTTAAGTTATTCACATGTTTATTTAACTTCCAGGGAAACGGAGCATTGCGAGGACTAATGCAAAAGTTTACAGGTTATGCAAGTTTTCCAGCTGCAATAAGTAATCTAAATTTTAACCACTGGACTAGAGTTGGGATTTGAAACTGTCCTTCTCAGCAGTGCTATCACTTAATGCTGAGTCTGAATTGAGTTTTTTTTTCTTATTTCCACGCGAGTGCCGTTTGTGCATCACTGCGCATGCTCTCTTTAGCGAAATACTGCCATATTGAAAGTCCGTTTTTTTTTAACCGATGAAATACCCCTATAGCTATACGTCGTCTATTTTCTACTGCAGAAGAGCAATCCAGAACGTACAAACGATTGTATGCAGGTAAGTAGGTTACTTCAAAGGTTCGTGTGCTTGTTTAATCCCAATAACTCTTAATAAAGTTTTAGAAATTTAGTAGGGCGTTTGGGTTTGATCCAGGGTTTCGCTTGTGCAAAACCAAACATTCAGAATGGCGAAACAGAGGCAGGTCATAAATGATGTCATGTTCTAAGACGATTTTTTTGTCATTTGTTACCATGTAGACGTACACCATGTTTAAAAAATGTAAACGAAGCAAGCAGTCTGCATTAAAGACTGGCCTTGTGAGGATACACGATACACTAATCTGAGAAAGAAAGAAAAGACAACTGCCCTGACTGGGATTCGAACCCAGGACTTCCCGTTTACTAGCCGGGCGCTCTAACCACTGTATTACCGGGGCAGGTACTGGCTACAGGGCCTAGGTTCGAGTCCCAGTCGGGGCAGTTGTCTTTTCTTTCTTTCTCAGATTAGTGTATCGTGTATCCTCACAAGGCCGGTCTTTAATGCATAGTCCTTGCTTCGTTTACCCTTTACCTTGTGATTCTGCTTTATTTACTACTTGCATTATTTCTAGTGTGGAGGCCAAGAAACAATGTTGCTTTCCATCCTTGTATGTATGTTTGTGACCTCTAGGTCACCACTTAGAAAGATTGAATAGCTACTTAGCTCGGCTGGAGCCTGTAGCCAGTACGTCCTGGTAGCGCAGTGGTTAGAACGGCCGGCTAGTAAACGGGAAGTCCTGGGTTCGAGTCCCAGTCGGGGCAGTTGTCTTTTCTTTCTTTCTCAGATTAGTGTTACGTGTATCCTCACAAGACCTTTAATGCAGACTGCTTGCTTCGTTTACCCTTTACCTTGTGATTACTTCTTTATTTAAAAAAATGTTTTATCTTGACATTGAGTTAGGTGCCTACTGTAATTGCCTCCATATAATTTAGTAATTATGAGTGGTAACATATTTATATCACGGTTGGGACGTCAAGCTAACTCGTATTTAATTAAAACGTGTTTGTGTTTTGTGAAAAATTTCTCAAAAAGACTAAAGGTCATTCCATTTTAGTTTACTGAGGGTGGAGTGTTTGGTAGACCGACGAGTCGTTTGCGTCCGTTTGTGGGGGAGTGGGCAGGAAGGATACGCAGTGTCGTTTCGCCGTATTTCACGCTAGTCAGGTCGCTTGTGTTTTCGAAGCTTTTCGTAGTGATAGAACTTCGATAAAAGGCTGCAGGGATAGAATGACATTCTGGGAAGGTATGTAATTCATTTTGAGCGTTTGTAGTTTGAGAATTGTTTAAAAACTAGGTAATAGGGTAGCGGTATGAATGAAGGTCATTGCATTTTAGTTTGTGGAGGGAGGGAGGGAGCGGGGGAGTTAACGCAGCGTGAATGGCTCAGATATTGCCAGACGTATAAGAGTTTGCAGGGATGGGATTTCATTCCTTTTAAGTAATTAAGTTTTGGAGAGTTTTTATTGCGTTACGTTTTTTTTTCACGATGTATTTGGTCGTTGGTGTGTGTTCCCGGTCGCGTGATCCGGAAGTGTCAAAAGTGTGGGTTATTGGCAAAAGTGTGGGTTATCGACAAAAGTGTGAGGTAACTTCATAACCCACACTTTTTGCGATGACGCACACTTCCGGTGTTGATTAACGGGATTTAACCAACGGAAATTTAGCATGGCGTTGAGTTAGCGTGACGTCACAGCCGTGGTATAAAGCTGAATATTGTAGCTATTTATAATACTTTGAATGCATACGATTCCACCTTTTTCTCGCTTTTGAACTCGATTACGAGAATGACGGTCACAGTCTGCTTGTTTACGTAAGGAGATGGAACCTGCTTCGCCCGTTAGTTGCAAATCCCAACTGTACTCCCATCTTTTAATGTAGCGCAAAAAGAATATCCAGTAAATACCATAGCAATACGACCAGGTTTCCTTCACTACAACGACAGCCACAAAACTAAATGGTCGCGTAGGGAAGGCCGGTTGAAACAGCGGTTGCAGATCGCCCATCCTGGTAAGTAAGACACGCAACCCCTGTCACAGCTGGCCTTCCTACAGAAAATGCTTGCACCAGGTTCCCAAATTACTTGGCACGTAGACTACGTAACTAGATGGATCTAGGGGGTAGCACCCCCTAGCAACTCTCAGTTGAACAGAGGCACCTCGAAATTACCAGTCACTCAAGCTCAACTCGGCCGAATTCATAAGGCACGCAAGATGGGGAAAGGTTTACATCTGAAACTTTCTCGTACACAACTGAAGAAGGGAGGAATTCTACCTGCGTTACTTTTGCCGGCGTTGGCAGCGCTGGGCTCATCCGCCGCAGGTGCCGCATCGATCGCCAGAAGCGTCAATGCTGCAAAGAATAATTCTAGACAGTTACAAGAGCTTAGGAGACACAATGCAGCGATGGAAGCTCTGGTACTCAGAAAAGGAACGGGAATTAAAAAATACCGTCAAAAAAAATACGAAAAACTACCAACAGCAAAGCTTGTGGAGAAGGATT